>RJWM01003428.1:0-53820 GCA_004363535.1 Dasyprocta punctata
AAAGTCCACATGAATCAAAGATCTAGATATTAATACAGAAATAGTAAATCTCCTGGAAGAGAAAGTAAGTGGAAAGTTTCAAGACATAGGTTTAGGTAGAGACTTCATGAACAAAACCTAAACAGCACTGAAAATAGTTCAAAAAATCAATAACTAGGATCAAATTTTATTAAAAAAAAACTTTTGCACATCAAAATAAATTACCAAAGAGTGAAATGATAGCCCACAGAGTGGGATAATATTTTACTAAATGTCCCTCATACAAAGGATTTATACTTAGAACATACAAAATTTTAAAATAAACTAGACACATCAAATTCAAAGATCCAATCCAAAATGGACATCTGAGATGAATACTCACTTCTCAGATAAAGAAATACAAATGGTAAATAAATATAAGAAAAAATGTTCAACATCATTGGTTTTTCTAGAGATACAAATTAAAACAATTCTGAGATTTCATCTCACGCCAGAAAGAATGGCTATCATCAAGAAGTCAATCAATAACAAATGCTGGTGGGGCTATGAGAAATCATAAACACTTTTCCACTGTTGGTGGGAGTGTAGACTAGTGCAGCTGCTTTGGAAGTCAGTGTGGAATTCTTCAAAAATCTAGGATTAGAGATCCCATACAACCCAGCTATTCCCTTTCTGGTTATCTTCTTGGAAGAATTAGAAACATCATACCGAACTGATATATATGCACCCATGTTTATCGCAGCGCAATTTTTTAAGCTATACTATGGAAAAATCCCAAATGCTCACTAACCAAGGAATGGATTAATAAGATATGGTATTTTTATACAATGGAGTATTACTCAGAAAAAAGAAGAATAAACGACACTTTTACAGGTAAATGAATGCAATTTGAGATCATACTCATAAGTGAAACATCAGACTTCCATGTGTAAACATCATATTGTTTCCATAGTGTAAGAAACTGAAAGAGTAAATAAGATTCAAAATGTTTAATAGATATTGTAAAATGAGAAGAAACTGTTCGAAAGGAAAGAGGATCCGGGGTGGGGCAAAGGAGAAAACAAGGAAGGGAAAAAGAAAAAATATATATATATACATATATAAACTTAGATTCACTACTAATTTCTATTAGCTCATTGAAAAGACAGATTTCTGCTTATTTGTTTGATCAGTATTTCCTTTCCCATATCTTGTAATCTGGGCAACTACTTTCAATGTAGCAATATGTAATGTATTTACCACTGTTCCTCTCCTACTGTCATGTTTTGAAATTTTGTATCATTGTTTTTATTGCTTTTTTCCTCTTTACATATAGTCTTGCCTATTATTAAGTAGTATTGAATATTTCTAGTAATAAGTTTGGATTTATATTTTAAACTAAAATATAGCCATTACATTGGTAAGCATGAAAACATTCAAACTCAGGCTCTCAGGTAATCACTATACCTTTTTAAAAAAATGAAGTACCTGAAAAGTATCAGAGGTTACTAATAAGAAACGTTGTAGTACCAAACTATATTTTAATAAAATGAAAATGGTAATCACCTATTTGCATATCAGCATTGCACTTTATAACAGAGATACAAAATTTTTTAGAAAGACTAACCTTAAGAAGTACTAGGATGAAAAATTGTAATTGATAAAATAATTTAAAAATACTTTTTAGAAACAGAAAATATGAAAAATCTACTTTATGTGCTCTGTAAATATTATGAAAATTTCTACATACTGTTTTGTTTGGTAGTTTAAATATAAGATTGTGCTTATATATGATTTAATAATTGAGAACATCATTTTGAATTTTTCTACCTTTCTTTTTCTGTATTGTAATACATAAAGAGATTTGGATAGGGGAAGAAAAACTGCAAGATAATGAATTTAATTTACCCATTAATTAACAGTAATTAAAAAATAAATTTTTAAAATGAGATTTCACTGGGAAAATGCAAAGTTTGAATTTTGTAGATTGGCTGTTTACAGATGATGTCCATTCCTGCAAAAGGACTTGAGTATGCCAAGATGAAAAATGTACCTTGAAAATAAGTCACAGATTTAATGGTTAAATTATCTTGTGTCCATCTATTTGGGAATAGTTCTAGTTTTCTGATTCTGACAAAAAATGTACTACATTCCTCTGAGGATGTGTGTCTCTTTAGCCTGATCTAGGTTGTGTTTATTTATTTATTTATTTATTTATTTATTTTTTGCGGTACTGGGGATTGAACTCACAACCTCGCGCCTGCCAGGGCAGGCGCTTAAGTCACTGAGCCAAACTCCCAGCCCTGATTTTTTTTTTGAGGCAGGGTCGCACTGTGTAGCCCAGGCCGGCCTCGAACTCACAATGCTCCTCCTACCTCAGCCTCCCGAGTGCTGGGATTAAAGGCGTGCACCACCACGCCCGGCTTAGGTTGTGTTTAATTAGCTTCTCATTCATGGGGTTGTTTGAACCCATGTAAAGGACAAATAGTTGAACTTAATTGTGTTATATCAAATGTTGAATGCATTGTATTATCTCTGCACCATTTTAAATAATTTTTAAAGAAATTTTCAATATGAATGTTTGTTTTTGAATTTTCATTTAATGCCAGAATTCAGTTAGACACTTGTATTTCTGGTATCATGAGGCAGATTTGTTGAAATTTAAATCAAATTTTTATCTGGCTGCTGTTATATAACACAAAAACAAAAGCACATATGTCTACACAAAAATTCATAGATTTTTGTATCATCAAATTCGCATGATAATTTATGTCAACCCAAATGCATCAACCAGAGAGAGAGAGAGAGAGAGAGAGAGAAATTCTCAAAAAAATGATGTTTATTTGTGACCAGGACAGCATCAAATTAGACATATATATCCCAGAGTAAACTATGAATTTACTCATAGAATCTGATGCAAGGGAAGGTTTTTAAAGAGCAAGAAAGGAAGATTACATCAGATTTTAAAAAAAAAATACTTGTCAACAGTTGTTAATAACAAAACAGTCTGAGTTGAAAAGCTGCTGGCCAGATACTTATAGAAATATACTTTACACAAAGTTGTGCTGTGCTCTGTGAAAATTTGTGGTTCTGGTAAAGTCACATGTGATAGTTACTATCTTCATTGAGGGTATTTTCTTTATAATTTTCCACCTAAATTTAAAAAAATAGGATTGACACAAAGAATTCCATTTTGATTCTGAAAACATTCATATATATTGCACAGTCTCAAATATTCTAATGAATCATTTAGTTTTAAGTGTGGTCTTATTAGAGAATGCTAGAGAATTTAGTATAAGAGCAAATGACCTTACCATACATATACTATTATTTATCACAATGAATCTCAGTGAAAGCAAAATATACTCCCCACACAAATTACATACAATGCCTTTCTTTAACATATAACAAGCTCACAGATGATAATAAAGTTGCTCATTCATGTTCATTGACTTTGCTTAGTGAAGCTGTAATTGGATGTCATTGTACTATTTCTGTGAATTTCAAGAGTATTTTATACTTGTGGGTCATGATTGTCTTATTGCAATTCTTCAAATCTACTATTTTAACTCAAAAGTAATGATAGACAACACCCTAAGCAACCATTAATTATGGTAGCTCAACTTGAATGGACAAAGAAATACCTAACAGATTCAGAAAGCACAATTTTTTGGTGTGTCTGTGGATTGCTGACATGTAGGCTAGGACACTGAAGGTAAATCCAGATGTATATGGCATTAACCAATAGACTTATAGCCTGAATGAAATAAAAAGTGAGGAAAGTGAAATATTCCTAATTTTTTAAATGCTCCAGTCTCCAACATTGCCTTTGGATATGAGCTTTTCTTTAGTTTTCTCATGTAGACACACACTAACCAACATCCAGGGTGCTTCCAGATCTTTGACCTTGAACTGGTGCAGCATCCTTGACCCCTCTTGTTGTCCAACCTCTCAGTCTGAGCAGCAACTGGATGATCTAATTCTAGCATGCAAGTGGCCATTGTGAGCACTCATGTCTCTCATCATGGAAGCCTATGTGATAAATCTTCTGGCATAATTACATGTAAATTTTCTATTCTGTTCTTCCACAGAGCCCTAACTAATAAATATTTTGGTTCTGAAAGTGGTTATAGAGAAGCAGAATTGAAAAGATAAATTTCTGTAATTGGTTTACTGATCTCTGGAGATGGCTCTCATGTGATGAGATTTAAAATTGCTATTGTCACTCCTGATAATGCAGAGTACTGATAAACTGTGTGCAGACTGTTTGAAGTAATACACCACATAGACCTATTTGATTATCCTGATTTGTTGCTTGTGAGATGCAAGCAATTTAGTGATTCCATATACAATACTTATGAACATTTTCAGAAGAGCTAAAAATATAATGATGAAGACTGGTTGATCTTAGCATCTCTGGATTAACTACCAAAGGAAAATAATGAGAAACTTTCAAATTTCCAGCTTCAGAGGAATATAAACAATTTAAAGTCTTCTAAGTGAGTCCTAGAGGCAACTTTCTCTCCCTTATCCCTAGTGCTGAAGTGCTTAAAGGAATGCTTTGAAGGAACCAGAGAATGATCTGAACAGTGAACTCCAAAATTTTGATGCGACTATCTTGCCAGAGGAAGAAGTTCAGAAGCACTTCCTGTGATGTTACACTCTACCTCTGCCTATGGAAAACTAATTCTGTGTTGCCTGTGGAAGCAGTAATGACCTTTCCTGTTCCAATTACCAAAAAAGACAATGCTGATGGTCCTCAGCACCCACCCTCAACATCCATTTCTGCCTCAATGCCTATAACCAGGCATAAATATCAGAAGGTTCCTAAAGGTGAGGTACACAGCATGGCTCATGAAGAGGTCCACTATACTTCCAAAGAATTTCTCCAGTTTTCTAACTCTTCTAAACAAAAGCCTGGAAAAAAGATATGAAAATGGATTTAAGTGTATGAGAACATGGTGAAAGAAACGTGTATCAGACTGAATTTCCTGATAAGTAGTTATTCTGGATTTAATATTGTAGCTTGCGGTGTTAAAACAGATACTTATAACTTATTTGGTTGGTTTAAATATGAATGAAAATATGGTCCCCTGAGAATAACCTTAAAATTACTGATAGTCATTGGTTTATTCTTGATGATCAGGCTATTTAAAACTCAGAGAAATAGAAATCTTGGAGTGGTTTGCAAAACGAAACTTATTCCTCCATAATGGAGAATCCGAAAAATGTACCCCTCAGTAATGCCTTAAGAAACATATCTGTAAAAGGATCACCAGTATTAACAGCCCCATCACTCACCTTATGTGCATGCCAGACCTTAAAATTGGTATCACAGTAACTCAGTTGGGGAATTTAAATGCAATAGGTATAATTGGATCCCAGAGTGTCAGGGGCCACATGGCAGTGATCAATCACTGAAGGTAAGATGCCTCTACTAATAATCATGGACAAGAGAATCAAAGTAATGTTAGAAATTCCTGAAATTTGTAGACCTATGAAATTGGTTATAATTCATGATAGTGTTCCCATCAGATATGAACCCTAATAAATTTTTGTGAGATTAATACCAGCAGAAACAATAGAAGAGAACTGAGGAAAAACATGCTTTGAATTATATTAACAGGGAATCAGGGACCCTAATCAATTCTCCCACAGATATCCATCATATTTCTCTTCCACAAGACATCACAGTGATCCAGTACAGTGATGAAAATTTGCTAATCAAACTAAGTGAGTAGGAAAGAGCAACTATCGCACCCTTGTTGGTAAAACATTTGTGTGTCAGTGCATGGGAAATAAATCCAACCAGAATTCAAGTTCTCCCTACCTCAGTGTAATTTCTAGGAGTTTAGTGTTACGGGGCATACAGATATCCTGTCGAAAATGAAGGGTGAATTATTTCATGTGGCACCTCCTACAACCAAGAAGGAAAACACATCTCCCACAGAGCTTATTTGGACTTTGAAGCCATTGTGTTGTTCACTTGAGTGTCTTACTCTGACACATTTATGGAGTGACTCAGAAAACTGATATTTTTGTGTTGGAATTGATAAAAACGAAGGTTCTACAAAAGGTCCAGGATGTTGTGCAGGCCACTCTGCCAACTGGGCTATATGATCATGTCTACCCATGCTGCAGTTCCTCTGGTCTCCTCATGTACACTTATGGGCTCGTGGAATGCTGCCTAGCACCAATGGAAACAGGAAGAAAAGGGCCTGGATTACAGATGGCTCTGAATGTTTCACAGGCACCACCCAAAAGTGGACAATTGCAGAAATATGGCCCTTTCCCAACATATCCTTGAAGGGCAGTAAATGCACAACGTCAAAGTTTACAGAACTTTGATCAGAGCATCTGGTCATACATTTTGCCTGGGGAAAAATGACCAGATGTGTGATTCATAGGCTGCAGCCAATGGTCTTCCTAGATGCCAGGGATTTGGAAGGAATATGCCTGGAAAATTGGTGACCATGACATTTGGGGAAGAAGTATGTGGTGGACCTTCCCTCATATGAGTTAAGGGTATGGAGATACGTGTGTTCCATGTAAATTCTCCCTAAAAGGGGCTCTGAGCAAAAGAGGTCTTTGATAAGTAAGTCGGTAGGATAATCTATTCTATGAGTAGCACTCAACCTCTTTCCTAAGCCCCTGTTATTGCTAAAACGTTTCATGAATAGTGTCTTAGATGGAGGCTATACATAAGCTTATCAACATGGATTTCCACTTCACAAGGCAGAACTGGCTACAACTACTGCTAAATGTTCAATCTGCTGCCAGCAGAGACCAACATCAAGTCCCCACTATAACACTATTATTTGGTGATAATCATATGACCCAGTGGCAGGTTGATTATATTGGGCCATTTCCATCATGGAAAGGGCAAAACTTTGTTGTTACAGGAATAGACATTTATTCTGAGTGTTTTCCTTTTTTTGTATACAATGCTTTTGCTAAAATATCTGTCTGTGGACTTGAAGAACGCCTCACCCATCATCATGGTAATTCAAACAGCATTATTCCTGGCCAAGAAACCAATGCTAGAGCAAAAGAAGTGTGGTAATCGCTCCTACTCAGAGTATTTATTGGTCTTACCATTTTCCCCAGTATCCAGAATCAGATAGATTGATGGAATAGTGGGATGGCTTTATCATAATCCAGTTGAGGCCCTGGCTAAATAGTTACACCTTGCTATGCTGAGACAACATTCTTGACAAAGCTATATATACTCTGAATCAGCACTTAATTTGTGATACTGTTTCTCTCATAACCATGATTCACAAATCCAGGAATAAAGTGGTGGAAATAGGATTGGTACCATACACCATTGACTCAAATCAGCAAAATATTTACTTCTTGTTCCCAGAATTTATGCTCTGCTGACCTAGAAGTTTTAGTTCTGAATGGGGCAAGCTTCTATCAGAAGGAGCAATAATGATTCCATTAAACTGGAAGCCAAGAATTCACCCTGGTCATCTTGGGCTTTTTGTGTCTTACTGTAGCCAGCTAAAAACAAGTTTTGATGTTAGCGTAGTGAATGATCTACACTTCCAAGGGGAAATTGGGATATTTTTCCATTGTGGAGAGAAGAAAGGATATATTTTGGGTTAAGCAGATACTGTCGGAAGGCTCCTATTATTAACATAACCTGTTAATAACAATTAAATATTGTAGCAACGTAAGTCAGAGAGGATGGCAAGTGGCTTGGAAACCTGAGAAATAAAGGTATAGTTATTTCTTCCAAGTAAAGCATCAAGCTCTACTAAAGTACTAACTGGAAGCCAAGGGAATATAGAATTGGTAGTGAAGTAGTTAGTAGTAAATATGAACTAAAGTGCATTATCTATCACAGAAATGAGAATTCTAATAGTCGTGAGTATTTCTTTCCTTTTATGTTAATATACTTGTGCATACATACACATATATTAAGCAAGTATCTTTGTTTACTCCCTTTGTAACAACATTGACTTAATATTGATACTTAACTATTGTTAGATCTATCTCATAAAATTAAAGTTATTGATTATCTGGAGAACAATAAACATAACCCAAAGTAAAATTATGCTATCTATACTTATAAAGAATTTAGTAATTTTCCATTTGTAACCTGGATAATTGCATTACATTAGGCATACTGATGAACTTGCTATTTTATTTGGAGGTTATATATGGATTAAGGAAATATGTCTGGTTTGCAAGTTGATAAGTCATAAATGGTAGTTGTTAATCATGATATGTCAACTTGAATGGATTAAGAAACATCTATACACCTTACAGATTAGTAAGGTATAGTTCATGGTGTCTGTGTGATTGATATATAGCCCAACAAACTGAAGGTGAAAGACACCCCAATATGAGTGGCAACAACCGATAGGCTCATAACTTGGGTAGAATATGATGGAAAAGGAGAAGGAAGTGTCCCTCACTTTTTGAAAAGCTCCATTCTTTACAATTGTGTTTGGATATCAGTGTCCAGATTTCTCACTCTTCCAAAGCCAATTGGTACCATGACCCTCCAGTGAGGTTCCAGCCCTGGGACCTTGAAATGTCACTGCACCTTTGATATCTCCTGTTCCGCTGCTTCCAGCTTCTTTTCTGAAGAATTACTAGGTCCTCTGGCACCAGCCTGCATACAGCTAATGGAATGCTTCCTGCTGTAATCCCACAAATAATTATTGGGTATTCTTCATCCTCCATTACTGCAATCCTGCCTAATAAATCCCTTGCATACATATATTTTCTATGGATTCTATTTCTCTAGAGAACACTAGCTGCTATAACACATAATGGAGTAGATATTGGTATGTATACAGATTAAGCACACAGATATTTGAGTATCATGTGCAATGAAATATTCTTCTTTTGATATTTTTTCAAACATTTAAAAATGTTAAAACCATTCTTTGATCCAAGGACATAAGATAACCAATGAGATATATTTGACTTTCAGTCTTTGGTTTGCTGATCATAAATCTAGATCTTTCCAATATATTAGCCCTGATAGAGGCAAAAAGAGAAAAAAATAGTATCCAAAGCTTAGATAGAAAAACAATAAGAATATAGATTTCAACTGTAAGGATAGAAAATACCTACCATGAATGCCATAAGAATTCTCAGTTATCCTTACAGATAGGAATGTTTTTAATAATAACTTAATAAGAAAACTGTGTCTTTTGCATCAAACTCAATATTTAATTCTTGGGGCTGGGGATTCAGCTCAGTGGCACAAGCACCTTCCTGGTAAGTGCAAGGTAGTGAGTTCAATCCCTGGTACCAAAAAAAGAAAAAAAATAATAATTCTCTAAACTGTGTAAGTGAATAGAGAGAAGTGTGAGTTCGTCTAAGTAATTAAATTAGTAATATTCATTTGAAAATATGTTATACATTTTATACATAAATTAAATGTTTTATTTAAAATGCTATTAGAGTAGTTTTAAAACTAGATTTTTTCAGTGCCAAACCTTAAGAAAAAGATCTACACAACAGAATTAGAGATTTAATAATGGAGAGAAGTACATTATTACATGCATAATTCCTATTGCATATCCTGGATTCAACAGAGAATAAATTTTACACTCTACATCCATAGTACTTTAAAATGTAAAATTGAAAGTCTTAGTTTGCATTCACTGCTGGAAATATATTTGAACTGCATTGTAGTTAATAGCAATTTAAGTAACCAAAAGTAGAAAAAAAATTCTCTATATAGCATATGTATTAAGCAAGCATTTTGTTTTGCTTCGTAAATTGTTTTTTGAGTATATGTATGCAATATACAATAATTGCTTTCATCTTGGGAAATTGGTACCTATTCATATTAAAGGTTCATAACATTAACTTTTTTCTACCCCACTCCGCCTTCCGTTCTGTCTGTTCCTCCAGACCCTCTTCTCATTTTCACAGTGTCTGCTTTCTAAATATCTCTTTTTTATTTTGCTTTTTAAATTACTTATATTTGTGGTGTCTCATATTAGAGGAATGAAAATGATATTTAACCTTCTGTGTCTGATGTATTTAGCACTATGGTCTCAAGGTACATCCATTTGCCAAAATGAGTTGTCCTTATATTATTTCAATGTTTCCATTTAAAAAACTCAATTATCACTATCTTATCTGAATTTTAAATCAAAGAGAGTGATTTACTTGGCTTTAAGGATATTATAATTTGTTTTGGTTGGCTTCTAATTGGTATTATTTTACACTTTTAGTTGAGATCAGGCACATTCAGGGTGGTATTGACCATAGACATATTTTACCCTTTCATAGTTTAACAAACTACATGTCTTACTTATATTTGTTATCTAAAATTAAATCTGAGAATGGGTCAAAGAAGATCCACACTGAAAAATGGTAAAAACAAAACAGTTAAATATACTTTTTACTATGGCATTGAAAGTAGGAAAAACTGTCATATGCAAATACAGGTTCTTTAAAATCCTAAACTGTAATTAATATAAAAAATGGTGATTGTACAACTTTATTTAAAATTCTCTGGTAATATTAATTCCAGTAAAGTAAAATTATATTATATTTCTATAAACCTAAGAATAAAGCAATAGCACAATTTTTTGGTTTTTAGGTATGCTCAACAATTACTATTTCTCTACACTCTAATAAAAGGTTAATAATTTATTTTTATCATGAGAATATAAAGCCAAAAAAAATGATTAGATAAACTTGACTTGTCTTTGCCATCATTTTGTCTACCAATACATAAATTCAAAAGTGTCATTTCCTACGTATAGTAAATGCAAGTCAAACTTCTTATTCCTATGTAATTAATTTATTTCTCTTAGATTAATCTTACCCTCACACTGCCTAGTCCTTTATTTTTTTTTCCAGTCTCTTTTAAACCATCGTTTTCCTTTCCATTTCTAGAAGAACAAGAATGTTTGTTTTGTTTGTTTTTTGGTGCTGAGGTCTCAACTCAAAGCCTTGTACATGCTACGCAAGAGATCTATCGCCAAACTATCCCCAGGCACAAATAAAACATTTCTATATTTCGTATATGATTGAGGGTCTGAAGCAGTCAGTTTTCTTTTTTCTGTTATAGTTTATTTAACATAATGATCTCCAGTTTTATCTTTTTTTCACAAATAACAGGATTTCGTTCTTATATTTGAATTGTATTCCATGGCATGTATGCCCCATATTTTTTTAATGAACTCATCCACTGATGTACACTTAGTTTGTTTCCATTTCTTTGCTAATTTGAAATTGCTGCAATAAACAAGGAAGTGAAAATATCCGTTCAACGCATTTATTTCTTTTTCTTTGGATATATTTCAGCAAAGGGATTGGTGGGTCATATGATAGTTTTATTTTAAATGCTTCAGGACAATTTATATTATTTTTCATTTGGTTATACCAATTCACATTCCCACTAATAGTGTTTCAAAGTTCCCTTTAATCTGCATTTCTGCCATTACTTTTTCAACAACTACTCTTTTTTGTAGAGTGAGACGATACTTTCCTATAGTTCCTATTTGTATTTTCTGACGGTTACTGATATTGAGTATGTTTTTCACACGTGTGCTAGCTATTTGTGTGCCTTCTTTTAAGAAATATCTGCTTACTGCACACTTTTAAATTCAAGATATTTGAAATTCAGATATTGAGTTCTTTGACATTCTTGTATATTATCGATAACCTTTTCAGATATATAACTTAAAAATGTTTTCTCCCATTCTGAAGGTTGTCTCTTCCTTTTTTTCCTTTGTTGCAAAGAAGTTTTTTGGTTTGATGCAATCTCAATTACTTTTGCTTTTTCTTCTGGTGTTCGTTGGGGTGTTTTCCAAGAAACCCTTGCCTGTTTCAATGTCCTGAAGTATGTCCTCTGTTTCCTTCAAGTAGTTTAATAGTTTCAGGACATGCATTTAAATCTTTAATTCATTTCAATTAATGTTTGTAATTAGTGAGAACATTAAAATCACAAATTAAAATAGGCAACATAATATAATAATTAGTGACACTGCCTTAGTCATTTATAGTTATAATGATATCATTTTCTGGAAATAAATTTGAGTAACAAATTTGACCACATGTCTATTTGGGGAAGTTTGATATTTCCTAATATTTTCTTGAGTCCCACTGTTATTAGTATTTTTCTTGGTGTTAGGTTTCAAATATTTTTCATTATTCACAGTAAAACAATTTTATGATTTACATTTACTTCAAAAGACCTGCTTTTTAACTTGGGCACAATTCTCAACTTATTATACAATATGACTTTTCTGAGAGCTAATATTTTCCATCTCAAGTGAGCAACTACAAAAGAAAGCAGTGATTAAAATTGCATTTGGTGTCAGCATGATATTACATTCACAAGGAAAAGAAGTTACACTTTCATGAAAATATATATTTCCTTAATATTAAAAGTAATGCAAGAAAAATTGCTTGTTTTTGGAGTATACCTTGTCAGTTTTCAATTAAAATAAAAATTAAAATTTATTGAAGAAAGATACAGTGATAAAAGCAAATGTTCTATCATTTATTAATTGCATTGAAAATTTACATGGGTCTGTTCATTAAGAATATTATGTAATGTTTCTAATTTATGATTTAAATGATTACAAACCTCTTGTTTAAAATAAAGCACATATCGATGTAACAAGTGTGATAAATGGTGAAAGAGATTCTGAAGACTGTCTTCCTTATAGCAATAAACACTCCAATTAAAGGGATCATGTATTTTTCCTTCATAATTCTAGGATTCTCAAGAATGAAATTTTTAAGGACTACAACATGCAGTGGAATACATATATATATATATATATATATATATATATATATATATGTAAAATTCGGAACAACTAACTTCCATGCTTACACTGAACTCAGCAAAAGGCCATGATGGTACTGATTCTTTGGCTCAGTGTGCAGAAAATGCAAAGCAATATGGCAAACTAATGAAAACAGTCCTCCAAGTTCTCCAGTTTCAGACTGTGGAGATGGTTGCAATAAAATTTAACCATCATTTCTGATGAAATACGCAGCTTTGATTAACAGGACAGTTTGTTTTGTAAATGCAAGACACAAACATGAATCTGTTTCTCTACTTGTTCTCATAGCTCAGGAAATAAGTAAGAAGCAGATTTATTTTAATAAAACATGACTCTGTTTCCTGGTATGACTACATCTGATTAGGAAACATTAAATCAATCACAATTTGTGAGATGATATATCATCTACTCTTTTGGATATTGCCACAGATCACAAAGCAATTGAATGATTTGCAGTCATGAAATTATCCATGTCACAAATATTTCTCTCTCCTTTCAGCTGCTGAAGAAAAACAAGACTTTGGTAACTCTAGTTCTTGTATGCTGACAATACAAAACAAATTACCAATAACCATTCCTGAACTAACACATGGCCAGACATATTCCTCTACCAGTTTGTTTTCTTCTTTCCTATAATTGTGTTCCATCTTTTCCCTTTTTTTTTACATCAGTAGGTAAATTTACAGGAAACCTTAATCTTGAAGAATTTTTATCTCAGAAAGTTCTCATTCTTGTCATATGATATAAAAATAACAACTGCAGCAAATAAAATCCCTCCAAATAAGATAAATATAAGTCAAGGTTGCTTGATGACTACCACACAGGCACCAGCTCTTCCAATATTCAAGGAAGCCATCTGTTGAAAGAGATGAGACACAGTTTAAGACAAATTTACTCTCATAATTAATCATGCAAATTACAATGAAAACTTCATATAAATGAAAATCATAAATAAATGTGCTTCCATTTTCTCATTTCAGCTAGACACACTACAATAAAGAGAAACACTAAAATGATATTTTAAAGGTAATAATTTATATATTAAGAATTATAAAACCTAATCATTTAAGACACAGAGTAAAATGAACCTGCTATAGAAAAATTCCCAGAAATATTTATTCCGATGTTCACATAAATACTTTTTTAATATTATCTTGTAGTAATATCATAGAGCATATCTTAGAAGAAATAGCTATTGTACTTCAATCATTTTGAGCTAATTTCCCCAGATATTATACTGAATTAAATGTCTTATTCATTTCAGATGGAAAAGTATAATGAAGCCATATCAATATTTTGTCATAAGACTATAATGACAATTACTATATGACTTATTAATTTTTTACCTTAAGAAAATAATTGATATGAGAACTGAAAATTGTAAAATAATACTGAATGTGAAAATGGTTAGACATATTATGTCTGGGTTCTTTTTCTTTTTTTCTTTCTTTCTTTTTTTGGTACCAGGAATCAAACTCAGGACCTCACTCACAAGCCAGGCAAGTGGTTGTGCTGCTGAGTTATACCATTGTCCTGGTTTGATATATTAAAATAACAATTTTTAAAAGAATTTTTAATAAAAACTTATTTTTTAGAACTTAGCTAATATTTTGACAGTTTTGATACCAACTTTTAATATGCTTTCCCAGCCGGGCGTGGTGGTGCACATCTTTAATTCCAGCATTTGGGAGGCTGAGGTAGGAGGAGTGTTGTGAGTTCGAGATCGGCTTGGGATACAACGCGAGCGCAAGGCTGGCCTGAGCTACATAGTGCGACCCTGCCTCAAAAAGACCAAGACTGGGAGTTTGGCTCAGTGACTTAAGCACCTGCCTGGCAGGTGTGAGGTTGTGAGTTCGATCCTCAGTGCCGCAAAGAAAAAAAAAAATATATATATATATATATATATATATATATATATGGTTTCCTAAAAAAGATCAGGGTAGACTATATGTTTTAAGCTATTATTTCAAATTGTAAAGGAAATGAATAAAATGTAAGAAATAAAATGGCTAAGAACAAAAAATTCTGATCACACATCTTATCTTACTACAGAAATGACATGCTCTCATTTTCTAAGTATAGAAATTATGTCTATCATCTCACAGTTCTTTTACATATATTTATTGTTAACCATCACCCTATTATTAGTTAAAAATGATTTATATATGTAGTTTATTCCTTTTACTTAGTACATAATTTGTAACTGTAAATTTAATGCAACATCATTTTCTTTCTTAAAAATATATTGTCTAAAAGAAGATAATAAGAACATGTGAATATATCAATAGTGTCTTTTATGCTAAGACTAATTTGTACAAGTTACCACAGTCATTTATATAATCACACTGTGTGTTGTTTTCTCTTTATTAAGCTTCATTTGGAGGTTAAGTCTCACATCATCTAAGTATAAAAATACAAGTGTGTCTAACTCCAAGATGCACACACTTATCAGTCTCTCATTATCTAATTATTTTTAAGTGTTGTTTCATATCAGAACCATCTAAAAAGCTTTACAAAATAAGTTCTGCCACAAACTAGAAATAGCATGACTACTGGGTAACTGCACTTTTAAAAATTTCTTCTCTGACACCTTCTGTGTTCATTCAGTACTGAAAAGCACTATGCACTGAACTTCATGGAGTTTGAGCAGTTTTACTTTTTATTCATATCCTTCTGTATATCTCCATCTCTATCTATCATCTATATCTATCTATACAAGTCTGTATGTATGTATGTGTGGGGAAATTAGTCATATATATATATATATATATATATATATATATATGCTATTCACTCCATGTTTTATATGTCCACAAATGATGCAACTTTCTGTTAAATTGTCAAGAAAAATATAAAGCACCTTCATGATTCTTTTTTTACCTCACTCAAGTTTGCAGTTGAATAGTCATCAAACCCTTTAAATGAGTAACATGGACATAATCCTTCCATTTCTTTTGTTTTAGTATAGGTTACTGAACATTGACTAGATTAATAACATATTCTCTTAATGCTATTCTCTTTCCAATGTTACTTTCTCCTAATTATTTTTTACATCCTGTCATGTGCCATCATTTTAAACACAATTTCGGTTACTTTACCTGCTTAACTGCATTAGGTCTTAAAGTTAGGTTCTTGTTAACATGGTTTCTCACCAAGCATAATACAAAACTGTTTACATCTCACAGTTCACTACTTATCACTTTATTTCTTGCTCAGTGAAACATGCCATTGGTTCTTCCTTCTCTTATTAATTCTGCTTTTGTGCCCAAATTTCTCCCCATTATTTCATCTGGTTAGCTATTATTCATTTGTTCAACCTCATTAGACATATCATTTCCTGAAAAAATTCTCTACCTTTTATACTTAGCTTCTATCATAGTGCTAAGTATTTCCCTCACCAAATAATTTATTATACTAGTTTAAACTCTGAGTATTTGTTACATACACATATTTTAAATATTTAAGGGAGAATTTGTTTTTCAGTCCAAGGCCCAACTTAATTTATTGGTTATAATCTGCACCTGTTCTCTCTTCAGAGTTTATATATTTCAGCACAAGTACTGTGATATCATGTGAAGATTGGCCACAGAATCAACTAGATAAAGCCAAGTGTTCCTGTTGGTATCTCTCTAGGCTTTCTTGAAACTCATTCACAATTTCCTACATATATTTATTTTGTGCAAAATCACAAAATATTCTCAATATACTCAATCACTGCAGACTAGTCTTAGTTCCCACAGTATTCTCAATTAATTTATGTGAGAATCATGTACATATATAGACTACACATCCAATACTCTTCTATGGTTTGGAGTCAAAATACTAAATGACACAGTGTGATTCTGTACAGTCTGCTGATGAACGTAGCAGAACAACATAAGAGTATATCCAGACAACACATGAAAGTGGGAATTTTACCTAGACTACTGTAAGTGAGATAAAATACTTCTTTTTCTATCTTGAAGTATGAGTATTATATTTTTCGAACTAAGTGCAACAAATAATTCTAATGTTAAATGATAATGATTAATTTATTTAAAACACGTACATGTACACAAAAACACACGAAGACATATATGTGAGCTTTGTGAAAAGCACTAATACATAAAAATGGCAATTGGTCCCAAATAATTTTCATTATTTCCAATTCTAAATAACCTGGAGAGTTTTCCAAGTATAAGTATCAGTGGCTATTCTAATATTATTTCCACATTTATTCTATTGACAGGTATTTGTAAGGGTCAATGACATATGGGCTAAATAATCCATTTCAACCACTTACAGGTTAAATGGTGTTAAACTGACAAAAATTGCTTAGTATATAGGAGGAATCTTTGTAGTAGGCTCAAACACTAATAGTTTTAGAGGTTTCTCTGTGTGTCTGCTGATGGTCTCATGAGAGTCTTAAAAACATAAACTATGAAAGGGCACAGAAGTAATACTTTAAAGTAATTTGAGAGATTTAAAATTCATGTTTGTGTTCCAAAATAAAGTTGTTATAAAACATTTTCAATAGTGCTTTGCTGTTGGTAAGATACTATATGATCCAAGAGAGTATAATAAAATACCAATGAGGGAAAATGGTCTTGAGAAGCCTTTTACCTATTATTACTACATACATTATTTTGATTTCAATTTTAGAGGAATAATAAGCACAATTGTTCTTTATTATAAATATGTAATGAAGATATTATGTTACACCATTTATATACCCATAAAATTCCTTTATTTAATGTTCATTTGTGTAAGTGGTACATCTACAATACATACCATTTAACTGAGACTTTTTTTTTAGCAAATCAACAACCATTAATCCATGCAATATTCCATTTGGAAACACTAGAGACTCAGAAAGTCATACTATAGTGTCTAAAATTTTATTGAAATAATATGGGAAGCAGCCATTATTGCCTTTTTTATGTTTGCTACCCTTTGGACAGAAATGGTTCTTTCACAACTGTAAAATTTACAAAATTGTAGAACTAGGTTTTTCCAGTATTTATCATTCTTTCCTCAATTTGTCCTTTTTTTCTTTCCTCATCTAAATCTATATCATTTTATTGAATTCACAAATTTTTCTTTTAAACTGGTTGTGCTGATTCATGCCAGTAATCCTGACACTCAGGAGGCTGAGGCAGGAGGATCGTTGTGAGTTTGAGACCAGCCTGGGCTGCAAAGTGACTCCAAAACCAGCTTGAACACATAGTGATACCCTGTCTCAAAAAACCAAAAAAATATATATATTTCTTTTAGAGAGGAAAGTTCATAATACAGGTACCTTAGCCAACTTTTAAGAATGTGCTTTGTGCTTCAAAATTAGCCTAAGTAATATTACCAAACTCATAACATTAAAACTGGCAAAATCAAGGAAGTTCTGTGTATTTAAAAATCAAAATGACTGAAACAGACATCCTTTAATTGCTTTTCATGTTCTTCAGAAAAATTTTAGCCCA
The DNA here is from genome assembly GCA_004363535.1 of Dasyprocta punctata. Lineage (NCBI taxonomy): Eukaryota > Metazoa > Chordata > Mammalia > Rodentia > Dasyproctidae > Dasyprocta > Dasyprocta punctata. The sequence continues at coordinate 18,194 of RJWM01003428.1, forward strand.
TTTCTGTGATCAAAGTTAGAACAATCCACTCACTGCAGCACCTGTAGTTATTAATCCGCTTTAACTAAGTACAGCTTTAGCATGTCACTGCACTCACTGATGGGAATTATTGTAAGGATAAAATGTGAGAATGTATCCATTCCCTTTGTTATCAGCAAGGCCTAGTAGCTATGGAGCATAAGATGATCTCCACTATAATTATGTTCACCTGCATTCATTTCCTCTTCCTTCTACCACACACAAAACCAAGGCACATACTTCAGCTATAATATTAGAATGGAACACTCAAACATTATCTTGAGCCTCTAATTACATTGACATCCAAAGGATAGTTTCTGACCTACAAGACTTCAGTTATTCTTTCTAACTTCCTGGGCAACATGATTCTCAAGAAATCAGTACTTGATACATGACAAGCTATTTAAAGCTCTTTGCTGTGCATTTTTCAGTCGAACTGGGGCAAAATTATTTTATTTTCTGTTTATGACTGTGAAGATTAACCTTGATTTTAGAAGCACCATCAAGAGGAAAAATCTCTCTTTGTGAAAATATACATTGTCAAACAAAAAATGTCAGACAGAAAGGTTGAGATCTGCAACTCCCATCTTTTTATTCTAGTTATTTCCAAAACCTTAAATCCCTCTTAACATTATGGTTTTCTGAAGAAACATAATATATATATATATATATATATATATATATATATATATATAAACAGGGGGAATGGGCAAATGCAGTCCCCCACTACCATAAATTATGCAGTCGAGTTTCCCACATTTGGGGAGATCACAGGGGTCAGCACATCCGAAGTGCAATGGATGAGTCTCACCCTGGGGAAACCACCTTCGTGATCATGGTACCTCCCCTGCCAGGTAACTATACAGATTATATTTTTATCTTTTCTTCCACTAACTGAAATTCTATTTCTGTTTCTTATTATCATTTATAATAAAGTGGAAATCCCACTGAAATATGTATGACTCCTTTTAATATAAACTTATTAAGGTATTGCATGTATAAGAAGAAATTGTACCAAACATTATTTAATGAATTTTTTTTGGCTTAACACCACATTGTACTGAATCAATCACTTTTAGTTATGTGTAATATGACTAGGTAGATTATTATTTGTGTCTCCATGCTCCAAAAGAAGGAAATGAATCTTATATGTAAAGTAAATTGTGCTAGTGACAACCTTACCTGTGTCCACTCATTAGTCTGTGGATCATAAGATTCCATGGTGTTGAGATATGTCTGCCCATCATAGCCACCAACAGCATATAACCTGTCACCAAGGAGACACACACCAACAGCATCTCTGGGCATACTCAAGGGAGCCACCATCGTCCACGTGTCTGTTTTTGGATCATACCTAAAATTTAAAGACATAGAACACAACATACTCTAATCACAACAGTTTGTATTTTGTGATTGATACTATCTAAAAATATACCATAAAAAAGAAAACTAAGATACTATATTTCTCCTGAAAGTTCAGTATTTCAAGCAAGTTCAAATATTCTAGAACCAATATCCACAGTGTTTCATAATGTTGTATTTCAATTTTAAGGTATTTTCAAAGGGTACCATATATAAATATGAATGGCACAATTGCTTCTCTGAAGAAACTTTTATATTTGTAAATAATTATTTTTTCATAGCAAAACAGTTTTTAAGACAGATGTGTGTAACATGTCATGATAATAAAACAATAAAATGATTAAAAATCTGAGAGAATCATGGAACATTTGAACTTAATAAAGTTCTCTTAAAATGAAAACATCTAGTATAAATTTTCTGAAAAAGGAAATGCTTGTGCAAAATAATTATAGCTTTGAAGAAACAGGTTTACAGTATGGTAAGATTGCTAATTTCAATAAAGTATGAAAAAGCAATGTATCTCACAAGATATGTATTGATCAGCTTATTGATTGCCTGATTCCCTGGATCAGAAAATAATATGTATTTATTAAATAGATACATATTTAACATTTGAGGATTGAGGAAAGAATTACAACACAAACAGCCATGATATTGCCAGCACATTTAGTGACATTGCAAGGATTCACCATGACACAGAAATAAGTGAATTAAGAGACTGAAATAAGATTATTGATTATTATTTATTTAAATAAAATATTTGCTTTCAGCAATACTTAATTTTTCCAGCAATATTTAATTGTGCTAAATAAATACACTACACATACATATGTGTATAGTGTGCATGTGTGTGTAGTTAATTTCGAGTGGCAAAAATCTGGAGACTTTTAAAGAATGAGTTTTATTTTAGTTAATAAAAGATTAAATTACTGCTTTGTCTTTAATCTGCATTGGTTCAGATCTCAAAACCACTAGCTAGTAAGGGCCCAGCAGTGAATATAAGAAAATACTGTAAGACAAAATGAAAGTATTTTCTATCAAAGAGCAAATATATTTATTTTGTTTTTGTGGTCCGAACTTTCATTCACCAATTGGAAGTTTTAATCAACAGACTCCTAAAATGAAAGTAAAAAGCCTGCTGTTTGTTAAAAATAAAGTTACAAAAGATATGAAATTTATATTGCAGCCAATATTCATAGCACCAAGAGGTTATATGCATTTGCGCATCAAGGGTGGAGAGATCTGTGTACTCCCACGATGATGTGTGTGAAATGAGATCCTGCTGAAAACTTGGGCCATCATGAAGCACAGGCTGCTGAGCACTGAGCAAGTTGGTTTACATGCAAGGTTTAGTAAATACAAAATATCACAAAGAGAGAGACACGTACAAGCATAAATACATGATCGATTCTGTCAGAATCTTCTTAAAGTACTTAAACCTTTTCCACAGACATTTTAGAATATATAAACTAAAAAAAAAGCAAGGGTGAAAAAGGAAGAAGAACAAAAAGATATGACAGGGATGAAAATAGTATGATCCAAAATGTGGAACATTTCACAAAGTAACTAGATTTTTCAATAAACAAATGCTAAAAGATAAAAGAAAAAATAATAATGATGTATAAATAAATCCAAGCAAATAATTGTTTCAATTTAAACATGAGTCAGAAACATAGTAAAATAAAATTAGTATACCTGACTTGGATCCTCATTCAAACTTAGCAAAAATTACAAGTTAAGACATATTGAAAATTTTAATATGAGAAGTATGAGATTTTAATAAATAAATAATGGCATTTTTATTCCTTGGATGATAGCATTGTTGCTATGTTAAAAATAAAATCTTAATCATGTTTGTTTATTTCTGTAATTAATTTAGAAACGTGTTAGTTTGAAAGCATATTCAAGCATTTCTTTAAAATATTTTAGGATATGAAAAGCAGGATACAGGGATGCGAGTTGGATAAAACAAGAACGAAAAATTGGTTTTAGTTGTTGAAATTAAGTAATAAAAACAGGAATTTTATTGTGTTGTTTATTGTGGTTTTTTTGGACAGGTAATTTTTTAGTACAAATCAATTCAAAAGGAATAATGCACAATATATTTTAATTCTAGGGAAAAGTCAATGTTCTTTAAATTTAATTTACTCTTTAATAAAATCCAGTCTGGCTTTTGTCACAATCACTTAACATAAATAGCTCTTTCTGAAGACTTCATTTAGTTATTCAGCTCTAAAGAATTATTTTTTCAAACACTGTTTGCCAAGTAGACTTTATCATTTAACAAAAATAAAGTCAAGAGAACAGAGAAAAGAACCAAAATTAGTGTGCTAATCAATACTAAATTTATTTCCAAATGTTTAATTCTTCATGTGAAATACAAATAATGATACACGTATGAAACACTCATATTTTAGAGGAATTAAGAAAACACAAATATGTCTCACATTTACATACACATTTGCATACCCTAACCATTTTGAAATGCTGGTCACGGGCTGGGTGTAAACCTCATTGGTGGAGCACTTTTCCCAGCATGTGCAAGGTTCAAACCCCAGTATGGAAAAAATAGAAAGTAATTCCTACCATTTTTTATATTTCATAAATTTTCTGGAAATAATTTTAAAATATTAATTCCTGTTTTTGACAACCCATACTCTTTACTTAGATGTACCATTTATTCAATGGCAGGTATTATTTCAAGTGAACAAAAAAAGTGTATGGAATGGTAGTAGTAGTGTATGGAATGGTGATGATATTGAAATTTACATAATGCCGGTAAAATCAAACCAAAGCAAACTCCAGCTCCCTTCCATCCTTTACAAACACATTATATTCAAGACATGTGGGAAGTGACCACATAAGTTCAAAATACTCAGTAGTCATTCTCTTTTCTCTCATATTACTGACTATAAACATATTTTTCTGTACTGAGGAGCTCTTTGATTCATCTCCTATCCTGAAGACATAAGGAGTTATTTCCGAAATGAAATGAATATCTGTTTCGAAGCTTAAGGGAGGATCTGAAGATGTATAAGCATTCCCAAACCACTGCTATCAATGAATTGTATCATGTCATGTCATGTTTTTGACAAAATTTAATTCTAGACAATCTCTATTTTTTTTTTGCTTTTGGTTGCCTATGTATATATACATATATATGCAATACCGTTATGGAGTTAGGCTGCCTCGTTTTCCTGTGTCTCACCTTGGCCTACTTGGTAGAATATGAGCTCTGCATTAGAGACTCTATTAAAGTTTATAGCTCTCAGGCAAAAGAAGTACCAACATATAGTGGTTAAAATTGGCAGTAAAATGAAAACTAGCTGAAAGTATATGTTAGACAGAAAACAAAAGTTACTTTTTCTTTGAAAATTTTCATTGCAGTTGACAAATGTTTAATTTTTCAAGTTTTATTGTATTTTTATGCTTTAAGAATAAAAATTGATTATAATATACTCAAAATAATATTTTTTAAATATAGAGCAATAGTTTATTAACACTGAAGTCTGAACGTTCATTTCCCCAAAGGTTATAAGTAATATTTATACAGACATCAAATTAAACAATAGAAAGGTGATTCAGAACCAGGTGCATTTCCCTGGAAAAAAAAAGAAAAGGCATGAAAAAGATGAAGACAGTAACTGTAAAAAGTGAATAGCTGCTCTGAAAGAATGGTGTGCATATTTCAATCAATGCATTAAACAAATTGTATTTAAATTAATTTGAATAAATTATTAGTGATTTGAGTTGTGAGGAGTGACAAAAGTCCTACTTAAAAATAAATAACTTTAGTTTGCTCTGTACAGAAAGCCAATGGTGTGTCTACCAGCTGTCAGGAGTTATCGGAATAAAAACATCTTGACTTTAGAAAAAATTTAATATTATAAAAGCAATGTGAAACAATTCTAATACAAGTCATTTGTAAAAGACTGCATTAAAGCCGGGCGTGGTGGCGCACGCCTTTAATCCCAGCACTCGGGAGGCTGAGGTAGGAGGAGCGTTGTGAGTTCAAGGCCGGCTTGGGCTACAACGCGAGCGCAAGAGTGGCCTGAGCTACATAATGCACTCTGCCTCAAAAAACTAGGGCCAGAAGGTTGGCTCAGTGGCTTAAGCGCCTGCCCTGGCAGGTGCGAGGTTGTGAGTTCGATTCCTGGTGCCGCAAAAAAAAAAAAAAAAGACTGCATTAAGAACTGTCAAAGTGCTTCCACAAACATTCTTGTTCAGATAATTTTAAATATGTGTATTTCAAATGAATATTTAGTCATGAGATTTCTGGATGAAAGCGAATGTGAGAATGTATATTTTGAAATGTGGTAAGTGCTGTCAATTGATGTTATAATGAAGTGTTGATTTATACTCCCAGCATCAGTGTAAGGAAAGTTTCACTTACTATACCTTCTCTCAAACATGTGGTAGTAGTTTTGTGTTAGCCTTTCTAGTGTGATATCATATTATTTTAATTTGCATTTGTTATGACATCAACTGGTTTTATTCAGTGGTTACTGCATGTTTGGGTTTAACTTCTGTAGAGTCTTATTCCGGTCTTCTGTCTATTTTTCTTGTTCTTTTTGATATAATTTGTACAATTTATCATTGCAAGAAATTCATGAGTTGGTTACATATATTCTTAATATTTGTCCCACTCTCTGTTGTAATTTCTTACCCTTTCAGTGATGTCTTCTATACACATTTTAAAGCAATATTTCTCTTTATGGATGACACTTAGTAGGTACAAATTTAGAAATCATCACATCTCAGTATTTTCAGCATATTTCCTGTTATGCATTCTAAAAGTTTTATTGCTTTATGTTTCACATTTCAACTCAAATCCATCTCGAATTTATTTTTGGGGTGATACAATAACATAGGAGCTAAGACTCATATTACGCAGGCAATATTCCCATGACCCAGCCATGTCTGTCACATTAGTTCAGCTCTGCTTGGTATTCTTTAGCTTCTCCTTTGCCTTCATTGAGATTCCATGTATGTGTGACTCTCCCTGGACATAAATCTGTTCCATTTGTCTGTGATGATACCACAGCATCTCAGTTAAAATATTTGAATAATACAACTCTATTTTTAGGTGATTCATGGTTGTCTTGGGAATTAGGGTATTTTTCACTTTTATTTAAATTTTAGGATTAGGTTTTCAGTGCCTATGCACTTATAATCATGCTGCAATGAGAATTACAATCTAATAAGAATCACCTTGAATCTATAAGTTTTAATATGTTTGGAAGAAATTCATGTTTTTATATTTGGTTTATTTCATGAACATGAAATATTCCTCCATTACTAGAGATTTATAAAAAATTTTTAAACAATAAATTTTATTCTGTTTAGTTGAAGTACGTGTGTATTTTGAGATATCTTGGTAAACATCTTTTTTTTTTTTTTTTTTTTTTTTTTTTTTTTTTTTTTTTTTTTTTTTTTTTTTTTTTTTTTTTTTTTTGTATTTAAGATTGAACTGACAATCATGCTCCTGGCAGGAAGGTGCTTATGCCACTGAGCTAAATATCCAGCCCTATTTTTTTGAGACCAGATCTCACTATACAGTTCAGGCTGAACTTGAACTCACTTTGTAGCCCAGGCTGGTCTCGAACTCACAATGATTCTTCTGCCTCAGTCTCCCGAGTGCTGGGATTAAAGGCGTGTGCCACCATGCCCGGCTGGTAGACATTTTTAATTGTAGCTTATTTCGAGTTCATTTTGACTTGTTGCTTTCACATACGAATACACTAATTTTATATAATAACCTATTGCACATGAATCTTGACAATTTAGTTCTTAAATCCAATAGCTGATTGTAATAGGATCATTTAGATTTTTATCATCCAATCTTGAACACTGATTCTTTAAAAATATCCTTCTAAGTTCCAGGAGTTTAACTCAGCGGCTTAAGCGTTTGCCTGGCAGGTGCGAGGTTGTGAGTTTGATCCCCGGTACCAGAAAAAAAAAAATCCTTCTAGTTTATGTTAACTATATTTCCTTTTATTGCATTATTTTAATTACTCTACTAAAATGTTGAATTGTAATGAAATTAATAATCATCATATTCTCATTAAAATAAAACTCTTAAATATTTCAATATTTTCTGCTACTTATTGTAGAGCTTATTGTCAGGTTGACAAAAATTGATTCCTTTTCCATGTTTAAGATAGTTTTTATTAAAAGCAAGGGAAGAAATCAGTGTTTGTACTTATTCTGATAACAAATTGTTATCATACTGGTTTACAATAATTTTTATATCTAATGTTATAACTAATCTGTACTTCTGAAATAAGCACATATTGGTTGAAATATACACATTTTGTAGGATTTATTTGCTGATAGTTTTGAATATTTGCATCTATGTTTGTGATAAAGTTTAACTATTGTTTCTTTTTCTTGTATGTTTTTAAAGATGTGGTATTCTATGCATTTGCTTTTTTCAACTAAAATTTCAAGTAATGGTACAAACATATTCAAGTATTTCATTATTATGCAGAGTATATAGTATTATTGTCCACATTTTCTCTTCATGTAAAAATTTTTTCTTTCTTTTTGTTAACTGCAAAGTGCTTTATGACAAATGCTTCCAAAAGAAATAAGGGTACTGATTTTTAATGTTTCAATTGTATGTTTGCTTTCTATTTTATAAACATATTTTATCAAAGTTCTTTCACTCAGTTTTGTTGGGTTCCACTTGTTCTAACTTTTGCACCTTCACAAGACTCAAAATAAAACTTTTCAACATTCTATTGGTTAAGTGCATGTGATTGAAACTATAAATTTTATTCTAAGCACATCTATAAATTTCAAACCATTTCTCCACATTGTTTGTTATATCTAGTCTTATTGTTGGTTAATTTTCTATTTTAATTATTTATTGCATAGGCCTGTATTGCTTAAATGCAAATATTTGAGATTAATATGATATTTTATTTATTTATTTCTGGTTTAATTCCTGTTTGGTTGTAAACCTCAGTTTGCAAAACTTCGGGCTTTTATAATCGTTTTAGGTTTACTCCCTGCTCAGACCATGGTAAAATTTTACGTGTATCTAAAACTATAAACTAGAAAGGTAACTATTATAGCACAACTATACATATTTTCCCCCAGGTTGTATGTTATCAACTGAGACACAGAAGAAAAATCTTCAACCCAAGTATATTAATATCTATGTTTTAAAAAAATTCTTCAATTTCCTTTAAGAGAGAGTCAGTTTGATAAAATATACACATATTAAATTTATTCTTTTTTAATGACTTGTTTAGTGTACCTGGTCTTTGCACTACTATGATCTGTGTATCTTGTCTGGATCCATGGACTTGACCTGCATTGGCCTACAAATGATTCATACAATACTGTGCCCAGCAAAGCCTTGTGTCTGTTAGTACCTAAATCGCAGTGCCACCTAACAAAAGGTACAGGGTTGCACATCAGTGCCTGTAGACTGGCATCTATAAAGCCTACTGAAAGGAGTTAGGCTGTTATCATTTGTGTCTGGATGTTCCCTCAAAGCCTCATGTGGTCATGGGAGAGGGCTTTTTGGAGGTGGCTGAAACTAGAGTTTGTGATTAGTTCCATTGTCTAGTGCTGGGATGGGTTATGTGAGTGCTACACCTGCATTAGGACGAGTAGCCTGCATACTACATAAGGGAGGGAAAGGCTTGTCTCTCTCTCATGCCTTTTTTTCTTACTGCTTTTGCCATCTTTCCCCATCATTAACTGTGTCTCCTCTTCCACACCACTCTGCCTCACAGGCAGCCAGTTATGCACTGAAACCTTAGCAAACTGTGAGCTAAACAAACCTTTCCTTCCTTAACATTGGGTATTGAGTATTTCATCTCAGCAACAAGAAAATTAACCAAGACAAGCTAGAAGATCTGGATCCTTTCCTGAGACTGTCTGAAGATGTAGTACCTAATAAAACTTCTGCAGAGCAAATGAAACACAAGCAGAGGCTTAATGAGTCATTACTGCATATGCTTGCCCATTGTGAGCCCTCTCCTCCTGAAACTTCTCATCTTGGACTGTAGTCACCATACTGAGGAAGTCCAACTTACATGTAGAGTGCAGGAAAACAAGAGTTCTCTAGTGGTCATCTCAGCTGAGCTATCAGATGACAGCCACTCTAGTCAGCCCTGAGAAAAAATGAACTGGAATATTTAACACTTGAACTTGAGATAGCAGCAGCATGAAACAATATCAGGTGGAATAAAACAATTCAGCTGAAATTAGTCAATATGGAGACTTATGAGAAAAAAAATAGTTATTTTAAATCACTAATATTCTATAATTTGAAAATATAATAATAAAAACAAAAGAAAAACAACTCAGGAAGAAATGTATTTTTTCCATAAAAGAAGTGTACAGCATATATAATTAATGAAAATGTTGCTTGAGAAATGTTTGCAAAAATGAGGTAAACAAGTAAATGCATGTATGATGCCAGAAAGTTTAAAACAAAAAGACTCATTTTACTGGTCCCAACCAATATTCAGAAATGCTACAAGTCCTGGTAGGATTTAAAACCAGGAGGTCCAATCCTTTAGACATTCTTCATTCATAAATCTATATTTTTAAACACAATATGTGGTATACTCCTGATACAGTCTGAATATAAATTAAGAGAGCTAAAGAAATGGTGAAATTTTACAAAAGTTAGTATTTGCTTAGAAATGTATTTTAAAACACACACAAAAGTAAAATCAAATGGAGACACTATTTTATAAATAATTTGGTGTGTTAAAAATATTTCTTTAGAAATTTTTCCTTGATTTCCTATGTCTTCTACAAAAAGCACCTTTAAACTAAGAAAATAAAAGCATATAAATAGTTTAAAGATCAGCCCGAAAATATTCAAGACAAATTTTCTTAGGTTTGGATTTAGCCTTACTATATGTTTCAGGCTCTCATGTTGTTTATATGATCAATGTCTGTGTGTGTGTGTGTGTGTGTGTGTGATTTTCTTAACATATACTTATTTCAATGTGTTTCTTTATATATTCCTGTCTTGGTTACTTTTCACTCGTTGCTGAGACAGAATAACTGATGCCCAAAATTAGGGTAGGAAAGGTTTATTTTTTACAGTTCTTCAGACCATACTCAGTTGACTCCAACGCAGCATGGCATGACTGCCATTCATGGCAGCTGCAAAACAGTAAGGTGAACCAGCAAGAGAAAGAAGAACACTCCCTTCTCCCACCCTTGCACTGTATGTTGGCTCCACCCTTGGGTGGGTGCAGCACTCATATCGCCAATCTCAGCACTAGACAACAAACCAATCATGAATGCTAGTCTCAGCCCTGTCCATGATTACATGAGGCTTTAGTGGAGGCCATCTGACCAACCACACTATAACAGTCCACCTCTGGCCCCCCAAAGACTCATGTACATCTTTAATACAAAAGACATTTAGTCCATCTCCATGAGTTGCCAAAGTACTAACAGTTTCAACATTGCTGAAAAGACCAAGTCCCAAATCTCCTCCGAGGTCTATGGCAAACTCTTAGCTATAACCCCCAATACAAGTGAAAACAAATTAAACACTTCCAAAATGCAAAGGCACAAGGTAAACATTACTATTCTAAAAGTTACAAACAGGGGAATGTAAAGCATTGGAACCAAAGCAAGTCCAAAATACAGCAGGGCAAACATTAAGTACTTGAGTTCTATGCTCACATCTGAAGCAATCTGGTGGCAAGCTCCAAAAGGCTTCAGTGATTCCACCCACTGAGGCACTTCCAGGGGCTTTTAACTCCCATAGCTTCTCCCTCAAACCCACTCTGGTTGGTTTTCTTAGCTTTGCTTGGATGATCCACATTCCTGGCTTTTCCAAACTTCTGGGTTTTCCATTGTACCAGTGGCTTCACCCTTACATCTTTACATATTGCCCTCTGCAGTCAGGGCAGAAGCTGCCTAACCCTTAGAATTTTTGCATTTTCCTTGCACTTAAAACCAGCACCATGTGGATGCCACCAGGGTCTGCTGCCAGCTGGAGCAGTAGTCAGGCTTTCCTATCTCTTGTCTGTAGGGGTCGAGTGCCTGTATTGCTGACCTCTCTGAACCTGATTGTGAGGAACAGATTCTCTATGCCTCCACCATTCTGGAATCTTGTATGGCCACCACCAATCTGAAACCTCCTGTGGCCTCTGTTGCCACTCTGAAACATGGCATTCTGTGGCTTTTTACTCTGAGTAAACTCTTTCACTTTTGCTGGCCTGAGGCTACAAAGGTTGGAGGTCTGCTGCTTCCTGAAATGCCCACAGGCCACCTTTTTTATTTCTCTGTTCCTTCTCAGCAATAAAGTTCTCAGCTATATCTTTACAGTGCACAGCTTTCTGGTCAAACTCACAAAGTTTTAAATCATCCTGCTGGTCTCTTTGCACTTAATTCACAACATAAATCTGGCTAAAGGACCCCAACAATAGCCAAGCCAGTGCCTCGACATTTGGCTGCCTTGAAATTTCTTTTGCCAGATTAATCATCCTCTGCCCTTAACCTCAGTCTTAGGCAAAGTCTCTGGGCATGAGCAAAATGCAGACAAATTTTCTGCCAAGTCATAACACACATCCTGTGGAGTCTAACAACCAGTACAGTCTTTCTTCCCAGGAGAAACCTCCCAAGCCTGGTCTTCACCAGCAGGCTTTCTATCAGCCTTCAGATCTTCTGAGCTCTGAACAGAATCTCCCCTACAGAACAGCCTAAGCTGTTTCAGTGCCATTCTTTCAGGTGGCATCTCCAAAACTTATCAAATTCTTCCCACAAACCATTTCCAAAGGTTCTTGAAACACGTGGTCAAGAATCATCACAGCAGCCGGGCGTGGTGGTGCACGCCTTTAATCCCAGCACTCAGGAGGCTGAGGTAGGCGGAGCGTTGTGAGTTCGAGGCCGCCTTGGGCTACAACGCAAGCGCAAGGCCGGCCTGAGCTACACAGTGCGACCCTGCCTCAAAAAACCAGGGCCGGGAGTTTGGCTCAGCAACTTACGCACCTGTCAGGCAGGTGCGAGGTTGTGAATTCGATCCCCAGTGCCACAAAAAAAAAAAAAAAAAAAGAATCGTCACAGCAACAACCCCATTTCACTGGTACCAAATTCTGTCTTAGTTACTTTTTCTCATTGCTGAGACTAAATACTTGATGCCCAAAATTAGGGAAGGAAAGGTGTATTTCTTACAGTTCTTGGAGGTTTCGGTCCATATTCAGGGGGCTGCAAGGCAGGGTGGCATGGCGGGGTTTCCATTCATGGCCACCACAACAGTAAGCATGAACCAAGCAAGAGGGAAAGGACACACCTTCTCATCCTTACATTGTATGTTGGCTCCACCCCGGGGCAGTTGCAGCACTCACATCACCAATTCAAGCACTAGACAACAAACCAATCAGGAATGCCAGACTCAGCCCTGTCCATGATTACATGAGGCTTTAGTGGGGGCCACCTGACTGACCACACTATAACAATTCCCCATCTGTATTGATACTTATTTTGAAATAAAATGGACACAAAATGATTGCAAAAGAAGATGAAGAACTAGGCTTCCACTCCCTTTTTCAATGTTCTTTGTTAATTTTTATATAAAATATTTTAAAAATCAAGTCAATGTCATCTTTTCTATGAAGATAAATGAAGAAAATTCTGTTCTGAATAAGGTCATATATTATTAAATCCACTCTTCAAGACTGAGTAGATGAAAAAAGAGGGAAAAGAAGGCATATATTAACAGCTCCTTGGGTCCTTTCAGATGCAGTTCAGCAATAGAACTTTAAAATTATTTTAAACTATTGTCAATCAAGAGAACATGCAGAATAATGAGGAGATTCAAATGTAGTTTAATGCTCAGTTTTAAAAAGAAATGCTATTTTCTTCTACTTTAAAGGCTGGAATATTTATATAATCACTTTCTCTAATAGTATGATAGTGAAATTCAGTTACTCATTTTTAATTGTACTATTAAAACTTTAAAATGAGTTATTTGGTTTGATATTAGGGTTTGTATCTTCCCACATATTTAGGATATGACATATTTCCTCTATTTATTCACATTCATTTTCGTTCTATAGAAATTTTACTTCAAATTATACAGATAACCGGCCATGATGCCAGAATTCTCAACAGAATTTTCAAGGAAAGCTGACTGATCTGTCACTTTGTCTCCATATGTACACATAAGAATGTTCCTTGCCCCATAATTCACTGAAAGAAATATCTAACTGCACACACAATTTATAGGTAACTATAGCACCAGTTAGCAATTTTTGAATCACTTATAAAACAGGACAACTAAATATTAAGATCATTATTACATCTCTACCTATTGCATCCTCATTTAGATGAAATTTAAGCATAATTTGTTAGCAATTAAATAATAAATATGAATCCTCAACAACAGAAAAATATATCAGCTAGTCTTTTTTATGTTATCTTCATGCAGTTAGCTCCAGCAGCAAGATGTTAACTTGGAGAAGAAAAGGAGTAGAAGAATAGAAGGAAAAGAATAAAACAGGGAAGAGAAGTGGGGGAGAAAGATAAGTGGAGAAAAAGGAGTAAGATAATATATTCTGCCCTCCCCCACCTACAGGAGCTTGGCATCTGGTGGGAGCCTCATTGACCCCTGCCCACACACAGAGGACCTCAAAAGGCCAGCAAGAGCCTGAGTGAGAATACTCAACACCCAGAGGACTTCGGTGGTCAGACAAGAGCATGGTTGAGTCCTAACTCCACCCACAGGATCTTAGTGGTTCAGCAAGAGTTTCCACAACCCTGCCCCAACCAGAGGACCTTTGTGGGCCACAGACAGTGTGGGAGAGCCCTTTTTGTACACAGAGGATCCACGGCAGACCTATAAGAAAACCATGAGGCCTCCCCTGACCTCGAGGAACCCAGATGGCCAGTGAGAACACCAGTGACAGTGCAAGGCCCTTTGCTGGAGCGAACACTATAGATAGACAGGTCTGAAAGCCTGGAAAAATCTGAAGCCACAGTAATAATACAAGCTAAGTGTTGCTTCATATCAATACTTCTAGGCTAGTCAGCTCAGGAAGAATTCAAGACTCATCCAACTGGCCCCACAGGAGGAATTCAAGTAAGTGGTCTCTCCCCTACACTGTGAGGCTCAGCAACTGGGTGAATATCAGGCACACAGTAGGATCCTGACTAAGACACCCATGATAGACAGATGAGATTAGTGGGGCTGAAAAGACTGAAATATGAACTAAGGGGCAAAAATGACAAGATAAAATAGCAAAATGTGGTATCAGATCCCTAACCCATCCAGAACAAATACAGGAGACATAGATATAGAAAATCTTGGAATACACCACTTAAATTTCTGAAAAGATAGCAAGTGAAGTAAAGAAACAAATCATGAAGGGAAGATCTCTTAAAAATAGCAAGGGACCATGAAACAAAAATTCAACAGCTTCAAGACGATGCAAAGATAAACAATATAAGACTGACATTCATCAATTGAATCCAGAAGTCAATGTAAATGACCTATAAAAAGAGTATTTGCAGAAGTAACAGCAGAAAATTTCCCACACATGGGAAGAGAATCTGATATACAGGCAATTGAGGCATATAGAATTCCAAACAGGAGCTCCAGTGGTGCAATCAGTTAGCACATGGTAAGTATACAGAATTCCAAACAGCCATAACCAAAATAAATCTACACCCAGACAGATACTAGCCAAGATCCCAGAAATTCAGCACAAAAACAGAATATTAAAGCCTGTTAGAAAAAAGAAACAGATACCTATCAAGGATAGCTCATTAGAATTACAGCCAACTTCTCAATGCAAACTCTTAAATCAAGAAGAGCTTGGAGTGAAGTATTTCAAGTCCTGAAAGTACATAACTTTCAATCCAGATTGATGTACCCTGAAAAACCATTTCTCAAAATTAAAGGAAAAATAAGATACTTCCATGACAAAGAACAACTAAAGAAATTCATGTTCACTGAACCAAACTTACGTAAACAATAAAAGCCTATATAACGTGTTGAAAAACATCAGACCTGTCCGCAATTCAAAGACCCAATCTGAAAATAGGTATGTGAGATGAATATGCACTTTTTACATAAAGAAATACAGCCAGGCATGGTGGCACATACCTTTAATCCCAGCACTGGTGAGGCTGAGTTTGAGGCCAGATTGGGCTACACGTGAGTGCAAGGCTGGCCTGAGCTACATAGTGTTACCCTGTCTCAAAAAAAAAACTAGGGCCAAGTGTTTGCCTCAGTGACTTAAGCACCTGCCTGGCAGGTGTAAGGTTGTGAGTTCGATTTCCAGTGCCACACACACAAAAAAAAAAAAGATGAAGAAGTGCAAAAGACAGATAAATATATGAAAAAATGTTCAACATCACTGGGCATTCAAGAAATGCAAATTAAAACAACAATGAGATTCCATCTCACTCTATAAAGAATGGTTTTCATCAAGAAATCAACCAATAACAAATGCTGGCAAGGCTGTGGAGGAAAAGGAACATTTCTTCACTGTTGGTGGGAGTGTGGACTGGTACAAACACTATGAAAGTCAGTCTGGAGATTCCTCATAAAATGAGGATTGCAAGCCCTATTTAATCCACCTATTCTCCTTTTGGGCAATTTCTCAAAAGAGCTGAAAATATCATACCACAGTAATATATGTGTGCCCGTGTTTATAGCAGCACAATTTATAATAGCTAAATCTTGGAAACAACCCAAATGCCCATCAAATTAGGAATGGATAAAAAAGATGTGACATTTTTATGCAATGGAGTACTACTCAGCTATAAAGAAGGATAAACTTGAGGCTTTCATGGGTAAACGAATGCAACTTGCGACCATACTCATAAGTGAAATAGATCAGACTCACAAGTGTAAATATCATATTGTATCCCTATTGTAAAAAACCAAAAGAGTAAATGAGATCCAAAATGTACAATACATATTGTGAAAGTGAAAGAGAAGGAAACTTCTCAAAAGGAAAGAACAAGTGGAACATAGGAAAGAAAAATTATATATATATATATATATATATATATATATATATATATATGATACAAAACTATCCTACTAATCTCTGTTATTTCATTGAAGAAATGGTTTGTGCTTCCATTGTTTGAATATTTGATCATTATTTTCAAGCCTATATCTCATAATCTGAACAACTACTTTGCAGACAACAATCATCTGCAATATATTAACCATTGTTAATCTCCTATTATTTTGTTTTGAAATTCTGTATCAACGTTTTCATTTTTTTCATTTAAAAATGATAATACAGTATTTAAAATGCTAAAAGCCATTCATTAAATATATTTTTGGGGTCCAAAAATTATTGCTTTGTAGAAAATATTTTATATAGATGGGAGCCCATTTATATAAAGATTTCAGTTAATGTATTAATATACTACTTATTAACATCAAGTTAAGGTAGTCATTAACAATCTGATTAAATGGTTAATGTGTCTTTTCTCACCTTCCTCACGTTCTAGAAATTCCACGGTTTTGGGCTGTGTATATACCAAAACAATAAAATAAGAAGTTAAATGAATGAAGGCACAGTTTCTATCCTTGTCTTCTACGTAACCGTTTATAACTAAGTTTTGCATCTAAGTGAGTAATGCATTTATCTTGTCATGTGTGATAGAAAATATTCACTCATTATGCCATTTTATCAAAGATAACCTTAAAATATTGCTGAGCTATATCTTAATATGCTATATTAAATGATATTTTTATAATATTTTTTCTAATATGGGTAGAATAGATTTTTTAAACTTCAGGATTTTATGTTTGTTGTCCAGTAATTAGTATATCAATATACTTGAAATGTTTTTGATGATAGTCTTAGATAACATAGAAAGATATGTTTATCATTCAGTATTTGTTAAGTTGCTTTATATTTCAGACACCATCTACCTCAAAGTTTCCCAATTAAAAAATACTAAGGAGGCTGGGGGTTTAGCTCAGCGGCATAAGCACCTGCCAGGCAAACATGAGGTCATGCGTTTAATCCCCAGTACCAAAAAGAAAAAAAAAATACCAAGGATACATGGCAATCTTTGATACTCAACTAAAGGTGAAGAACACAGGCATTCTTGTGCAAATTTGGAAAATACACTGAAGCAAAATTCTATATATCTGTCATTTCAAATGTCATCTAACCATGTATTTTTTCATTATCCATAATTTACTTTGACTTTTCTATCTATCCTTTATCACCCATTAATTTATCTGCCTAGCAATCTGAATTACAGGTCACCACAAGATTTGGAACAAAATTGATATCTGATTTTCTTAGTGTTTGATGGGCTCACTGATTTCATGCTTATGCTACACCAGGTATTGTGTCAAAACGCATGAATTTGAGATGGGAATGCAACCCATTATCTTAGCTCCATTTATGGAGCTAAGATTTGTAGAAAAACACATAATTTTAACTAAAATATTGACATTTGGCACAAAAAATGTCCTCCATTGCTTATTCAGGCATAAGATTCCTTTAGCAACTCTAAAGATAGTAGACCGGAAGAAGTGAAACTGGATTTTGCAAAGTCCGATTCAGAGAGTTCCTGTTATCCTGACATTCGTTGCTCTCATCAGCCCTCATTACTGGGATGCAGATATGAGGGCAGATGTGGCCCTGATCTATTTTTAGACACTAGGATCACTGCTGCCTTTGAACACACTCTTTATCCATTTCTTGGATCTCAGTTTTGTTTAAAATATTGGAGTTCTAATTATTTCTTGTCTCCTTTTTCATAATGTTGTAAGCTGTATATAATCCAGGTCAAAATACATGCAAAATAACATCTATATTGTAAATTAAAAAATTCATAGATATTATTTTTTAACAGACAGTACTTCATGGCTGCAAATTCTCCTAGAACATACTGCAAATTGTAGACACAGATTTCATTAGCCAAAATGTGCTCATTAGGGTGAAGCTCAGTTACACTCTCAGTTTTTATCTGTTCTGTACACTTTCTGCACTACTTGTTCTGACTCAGTCCTCGCTCTCTTCCCTGTTCTGATTTTAAGTTTCAATGTAGTTTGTGCTCAAGATACCTGACTCTGAATAATGTTTGGTTAAGTATTATATAACTGTGCTTAAACCCACCATTATATAATACATTTGCCTTTTCACAGGACATCATTGTGATATGGCAAAGTTTGACATATTATATATGTAAAAGACCAATTATACACTACTCTTGCAGTTTCTAATGATATGCTTGCCTCTCCTATATGCTAAAACTTACTCACATTTGATGTGCAAAATAGTTCTGGAAGACTACACTTATGTATGTTGATTTATTGATATTTTTAAAAACATCAATATAAAAATATGTTATAGAAAGTGTGAGGAAGCTATTAATCTGACAGGTACACGCATTTGGCTAAGAGTCATGATATTGGTGTGTGCTTCTGCATTACTTAAGCTGTGTATGCTCACTGTACTCCTATAACTTAAAATAGCTATGCTTATTTAAATCTAATTTTGTACCATAAATGCATTCCTAGATTGAATTATTTATGCCTCAACTCGTAAACAACATTTCAATATATTATACAGTAAGTTAGAGGGGAAAATTTGAATGAAATATCATTTCATTAGCAGCATTTATGTAAGAGACTCAAGGTAAAAATAGGAGCCTCATCATATTCAAACTCACTGTGCATTTTCTCAAGAATATAGCGGAAAAATGAGTGAATTAACTGTCAAACCATTTTTATTTTTGAAAATAAATGATAGCATTTCTGTGCATATAATAGCATAAATCTATTTATTGGACTCTGATTGCTTTTCTCTATAAAACTTGTAGATTAGAAAATGTTTAAATTAAGATACAGTGAGTTTAATGTCCTGCTCTAAGTACACATAGCCATAAACCTACAGCTTGTTTCACAGAGTAAGAATATTGGTAAATATTTTTTCTGTATATTACACATATAGTGGCTTAAATTTAAATATAACCTGTTTACCAAAAGATATCTCTTGCTATAGCACTTTTTTCACTAATTATACTACTTATGAGCATTAATACATACAAAGCATGTTTTTTTTAAATTATCATGCATCAGTGGAACTCACCAACAACCTTTTGTTCTCCCATTTGCATTTTGGGAAACAGTCATGCCACCCTCATGAAATTTTCTGTGGCCATGTATCAGTCAATTTTCTTATCACTGGGACACAATGCTCAACACCCACAATTTAAAGCAGAAGCAGAAACATGGTGGAAGGGCATGGCAAAACATAGATACTTAGTTCATGGTAGCTGGAAAGTGAAGCCACAAAACAGCACCAGCAAAGAAGGGCCAGGTATCATCTATAATATTGCAAGTCACGCCTTCATGACCTACCCAGTGGGCTCTAGAAATCCCCTGGGGTGAGTCTAAAGTCAATTAAATTGACACTATACCCTAAATGTCACAGGCTATATAACTGTTTTGTTTTGAAGTATGAATAAAAGAGAAATTTATTATTTGCCAGTGGAATCTTTATGAACCAGCAAAAACTTGTCTACTATCTGGCATTTTTCCTTTTGATGTAGAGGCCAGCAGTGCTCAATATTATAGTTTATATCAAGTGCCAGAGGGTTAACATCATGGACATGTAGAATGAATAAGGATAAAAAGCACTGTGATATTAAAATACTGAGAGTTTCAAAGATAAGTTATAGTATAACTCTTATCCTATCCCAATTGACTTCAATATTCTTTATTCTCATTTCTTCATAGGTAAGTGTGAGTACATATGCATTTTCAAGATTACTAAAGACTTAAATTCTTAATGCACACAATATAACATCTCTAAGTGAAACACAGGCTTTAAAATGCTGTAACACAGCCACTAAGCTATGTTTTACTAACCCTGAAATCAAGGTAACTTCTTACTCCAGTCTCCATGAACCTGGTCTTTTTTTTTTTTTTTTTTTTTGGAAGACTGATGAAATGAACTATGTTTCTTTCATTTAGTAGAAGTTTGAAATAATTTTATTTCTTCATAATTTTGATATAGATTCAAATAAGTGTTTTTACATTTAAAAATATTCCATTAAAACAATGAAATCAATAATCCACCTTTGAGAGTTTGAACAGTTAGTGAAACAAACAACATGGAATAAAGTATGCAATATTTTAAAAAGAATGTACAAGCATGCATGTTTAGTGGATTACTTTCTACTTTGTTTTAATCAACTGTTTACAAATACAGCAAGGAGAAAATTTAAATTTACGTAATGGTCTTTGAAAAAGATCATAGAACTCGGAAGGAAGGAAACAAAGGAGGGAGGGAAATTTTTGAAAATGAAAACGTGTGTTTGCATGTGTGTGTGTGTGTGTGTGTGTAAGGAGCGTGTGTGTGACAGAAAGACAGATATGAAGAGAGACATCAAAAATGTAGCTCTAGGAATTGTATGCACTTTTCTTAAACCACATAGTGTTTACATTACTTGAATTGGGAATCAATGTCATGGGCACTGTTTTCTGCAGTGATGCAGTCACTTTGAGCCTTACCTTTCTACATAGTCTAGTAGCCTGGAACAGTGATTCGAAGCAGGAGCATCATGACCACCTACTGCATAAAGGAACCCATCACAAGTAGCCACTCCAACACCTCCTCGCCTCTTACACATTGGAGCACACATGTTCCACTTATTCGTATGAGGATCATAGTATTCCATTGAACTCAAACAGGAACTCCCATCACGACCTCCAACTGAATACAATCTGAAAACAATTGGAAAACATGATATACTGTCATAGTCTGAATGAAAAAAATAGAAAAAAACTCATTTAAAAACAAATTCCACAAGGTAAATCTCAAATATGTGAGACATACAATTACTTCACGTGGAAATTTGGTTACAGACATTCTATAAATTATTACACATATCTGTAATTCCAATTACTCTAATATGCAGGATATTACATGAAATTAAAATGAGCATAATTTTCTAACCTCTACTGATTCTGCAAAATTAACTTTAATTTGTTGATTACAGAAAAACTAAGATGTGTTTATGTATTAATATTAATAAATATTGAGAGTTCCTAGTAAAATATGGAATACAATGTAAGAAATTGATGATAATCAGAAGAAAAGAGATTATTTTACTTGCTAATCAGCAGTTGATTTGAAATTGTATAAATCATGTATGTTCCTTGTGTTCCATCCTTGTAGTTTATGACAATGGACAAGTGAAATAACCTAAATGAGTACTGCCCTAACAACAATCTTTAATGTCTTTACTATAGCTTTTACAAGATTTTAAAGGTTGTAATGTTAAGGTGATTAACTACTGCCAAAATATAGTATCTTCATTTTTCTCTAGTTATTTTATTAATGAGAAATATGCCAGTAACTCAGGAAAATGAATATTTTGCCATAGCTGCTGTTTACATAATTAGAAATACATTAGTCTTAATAAAGTAGTTGAAAAAGAAATGATTTTCATAACAATCAAAAATTTCAGCACCATAAAGTAGTGTGCTGTTTTTTGATTGCTATTTCAAATATCTAATACATGCCACATACTATCCAAAATTTAACAATTTATCTATGAACAAAACAGGAAAAAATCCCTGAACTCAATTCTACTGATACAGGAGTAAATGTAAACACATATATTATAAACTACTGTGGAAAGTACTCAGTGGTACAGAGTTTACAAACAAGCTCAGAATACAACTGGTAGGAAGAAAGGTGTTGGTTACGATTTTAAACAAATAACTAGCAAAGGCATCACTGAAAAAGTAATACTTGCACAAAAACTTGCATATAGTTTTAGTGGTGGAGAGAAGTTCAGGAATATCTGATCCTGGGGAGGAAAAGATTTCAGGCTAGCTAAACAGTGAGTGCAAAGCTGCAGGACCAGAATAAAAGCCGTACAAGCTGAATGAGATTGAAACTGGCTTTGTATCTGGGGTTCAAGTCAACGTTTCAGGGTGAATAGCAGCTAACTTTGGTTTATGTTGCTCTCTCCCCTATCAATCAGAAGTAATATGTCTGTTTTAATGAGAATAGATGTCATGGAAATTTACCTTTTCTATGGATATTATCTTTCAGGTATTGATATATAGAATTAATTCAACATTTTCAGTTTCAAAACTGCACAGGAAATGCAAAAATGCATAGGAAAAGTATTACTTAGTATATAAAAATATTCTGGTATTAGGTTTATAAATTCTTGATCTATTATCTTTGAATAATTCTAGAATATTCAAACTGTCTAAACTGATTTCCAAACCTGGAGATTTTTAAAAAAGCTTTTGTGAAACTTTCTGATTCCCCAAATGTTCGTTTGTGAATGTCATGCCTCTTTGCTTGGCTACTAAAATGTTGTCTGCTGATACTCAGTATTTAAATATGCTGAAATAAGCTAATAGGAGCATTTTAAAGGATGAGTATTGGACTATTATTTTGGAAAATCATCAGAAGCAAAATAATTATTTACTTAGAAGTTTTTATCATCCTCCAGACCACATGAAATCTGAATCCCTCATTTATTTGTTTCATTTAAAGATATAACTAAACAGAATTATGCTACAATATTGAAATAGAAGAGAATTACACATATTTTGCACAGATATTACTTAAATTTCTTCAAGTGCAGTTCTTGGTAATTAGTTTAACATATAAAAATGTATCATTTTTGCTATTGTTTTAAAGAAAATGGTGACTTTAAAATGTATTTATTCATATACATTAAACTGAAAGGTCATATTATTTAATTATCTGAACTCAGCATTGCTGACAGCAGATAATAAAATGGATCTCACCAATAATATGCCACATTTTTTCTGTACTTATTTTAAAAATGATTATACCTATATCTATCTGCATTAATCCTGATATATATATAGAAATACACACACCAAAATTGTATGAAAAGTAATGATACTCTATGACCAACCAACACCAAATCATAAAGAAATGGAAAGTCTGAGGACATCTAGAATCAAGCTATGATGTTAATATGTTCAGATTTTGGAGACTTTTTGGAACAGTATTGAAAACCCCCAAATGAAGAAGAACTCAGGACTAGGTGACTTCATTGATAAGTTCTTACAAATACTTAGAGAGGAATTAATGTCAACCCTGCTAAACTCTTGCAAAAATTAAAAAGGCAGAAACATTTCCAAACATATTTTGTGAAAACAACATTAGTCAACTATCAAAGCCACTGGAACCAGAGGAAAACTAGAGACCAATATTCCTGATGAATATTGATATAATAATCTTCAATATACTAGTAGCAAACTGATTTCAACAGCACATTTAAAAGCTTATACTGTGCGTTGAAAATATACTTATCAGTGAACTAAATAAGTCACACATATGTAATCGTTGTATTGTTGCACTTGTGTGACAAACTGAAAGAAAATCTATGTATGTATATAAAAAGTAGTTAAGATAGAGAAAAAGAATTTTGAGTGAAAAGTAGGTCATTTTCAGATTTCATTTTTACTGTGAATTGTTCTTTTGAAAATAATACAGCATTCATAACATTGGTGTTTCTTGCTGATGTTTTTCTAATGTCCTATACATTCTTCTTAGTTTTAAAATAAAAAAATAAAGAAAATAAATGAAAAATAAAAGCTTATACACCATGACCATATGGGATATACACCTGTGTCTCCAGTATGGTTCACCACAAAAATGAAATTATGTGATGCATATACCACATTAACACAATGAAGGATAAGACGGCATAATCAGCTCGATAGCAAAAACATACATTTCACAAAATTCAGCACATTGTCACAATGAAAACTCCCAATAAATAGATGCAGAAATTAATTAATAAATAGTAACTAGGTTGTTATTTATTTAACCAAATTTTTCTACTGAAAAATACTCAACATTCAGGAAAAATCAGTTAATAAATATTCTATGTTTTTCTAACTCAGAGTATAAAGAAGCATCTGTAATAATTATTTAAATGTGCTTATTTATAGAAATTAAATTTTTTGCTATAAATTAAATATTGAACCTAGTAGCATGTTTAGATAATGTAATTTATATTAACATATATTTTAGGTAGAAATAAAATGTTGCTGCAAAGTTCACAGGTTATGATATCATTGAACTTTGAATATAATTACACATATTACAAATTTTCCTCTAATAAATCCAGTAATACAGGGTTTATACATACAAGAAACTCAATGAAAATGAGATAATGTTTGATGTTTCTTTTTATAAACCAAAGCTTACTGTATTCTAGTTGTCACCTTACAGTTTAGTTATTAATGCCTAAATGATGTTATCAGTAACTTTTGATTCATGTTGTATATGACATGTCCTTTTCATGTATTTCTTAGGATTATATGTCATTACAGATTAACAGTGTAAAGATTATAATTTCAATATATAACATAAAATAATAATTATTTCTATGGATAAGTTAATTGAGAAGAAAAACTGTATGGATTTTTCCTAAAGAAAAATATTAAAAAAGAAATTAGGAAATGGATATTTTTGTAAAAGGATAACACTGTTCTTAAGGACGGTTTCACGGGTCCATTATTAAAACTATTAGATGTAAGCATGTACATGAAAAACTTAACATATGTACCTTGCAAATCAACCAGCATTATCTAAAATCTACTTATTTGTAAATAAATTAAATGACAAAAAACTAGAAAGTTTGAATTAATAATATTAACAACTATTATTATAGTTATTCCTAAAATTATTTGTAACTCAGGAATAAAAACAACATATTTTGCGCTGCATGCTACAATGTACACACAAACCTTCATAAACAGTGATCAAAAGCTATCATCCCAAATCTCCCTTCATAATTTACTCATAGCTTGGCTGATTTCCTGCTTTTTTTCATTAAGTTGACAAATTAGATGCTCAGACACTAAAAAGTAGAGAAGAATCTGGAAGTAAATGAGGAAGTGACAGTTGACAGTTTCATGGCAAAAAAGGATCCATGACATTTAAAGTTCGAGTTGAACGATGAGTAAAAATTTGTAAGATAAAGAAATAGAAGCCAAACATTATGTACAGGAAATACAAGGGCCAGTAGAGGTCGCAGCAGGTGATAAATGAAAAGTGGCAGGTGCGTTGTTATAGAGAGGCGGAAGTGAAGGACGGGGGAGATGAAATGCAGCTTGAAGGAGGAAAAACAGTAAGACTAGAATGAAAGGGGTTTGTGCCAAACTATGGAGTTGGGATTTTATTCTGAGACAATGAAAAAAAGGGCAAAAACATTTCTAGGAATCATCAAATTCACAGTTCAGTTTTCATGAATTCTGACCACCATATTCCTTGCATGACAGTAGTTGGTTGACAAGAGCTCTTGAAACATGACTGACTTAAATAAACGTATCCAGAACTTCGCTGAGAATAGCAAGAATCTGAATTTTTCCTACTAGCTTCCATAATTTAAGTGTTTAATCAAATCACACATAGGTTTACATAACTTGTAGGCACAAAGTTTCAATGCCTTAGTAACAAATTATCAAGTTCTCATCTAAAATAGTGTGGCATGTAGTATATTCCACGCAATAAATCCTACTTTCATGATGATATGAATTAAAATGTGTGTAAAACAGGTTTTTCATGTGTGAAGACCCAGGCTGCATCCCACCTTTGACCACATCATCTCCAGAGGATATCCTTCTGTCAATCTTTGCAAGTCTGAGATTTTAGCACTATTTCTAAATTAGTAAGAACACACTCTCCTGCTTCCAGAGAAATACCTTTATTACTTCCAAATAATAGGCAACAGGACCTTCAAGTTTACATGGTGTTCTCTTGTTCTAAATTCCACCAGTGTTATGCATGGAGACTTAAGTGATGCTATACAGGTTCCCAGTTTGTTTTAGATCTGAAGATAGTGATCCTTTAAAGGAGGCTTCCAGAAACCTACTCAGGAGACATTCTCTTTACTCATCTTTATTGAAGGCACAAATTTATTCTCAGCCAAAGGACGAAAGATCATGCTATCTTCCAATGCTATCTTAATTACAAGTATCATTAAAAAGATAATGTGAATAAACGTTCCCAACACTTCATGTTTGGAAAACTCCAGCAACAACTTCCACTAAGCCTCCCATCCTTGAGACTGAATCCTAGCTGTCACAACCACAGTTTACACAGCAGGATGAAGAAAGATGAAAGACAGAATGACCTCCTCTTTAAAACCATTTCCTCTGTGTTGCACAGATTGCTTCCCACATCCAGTTTTCAGAGTTTAGACATGTGGCAATATATTAGAAAATATAGTTTCTATTTTAGGTGCACATATCTCTCACTAAAAAAAGTAAATTAAAAATAAACAATTAAAAAGTGTGTCTATATTGTCACGTAAAACAGGAGTAAATGGGTATTAGGAGACAGAAGTTCCTATCTAAGCATTAAATCTTTTCCAGGCCTCTGTGCCATTATGGAATCAAGATTACTCTTTCTACATACCTAGGTGACTTTCTACAACATGCACAGGGTTGCTTCTACTCATTCTTTAATAAATTAAAGTGTATTGACACTAGAAAGTCATGTTTCAACTCCCACTGTCTTGTTACTGAAATTTTACTTTATTTATAAATTGTATCCTAGGTAAATGTATTTAATAATTTCATATTTTAATGGTTATACATGCCTCAGCGTTGCTTATAGGAGGTGTTTCTATTCGAAATATTCAAAGGGTTTATTAATTACTTTGTCATACTAAATGTAATTTTCATTTACTATACTTGGTTCATCAGGAACAAAACTCAGGTATTTCTCCCTGGGCATAATAAAAGTGATAGATTCTAACACCCTTACCAAGATAACACTTCTGAAGCAATTCTCTAGATCCACAGTGCTGGTCTCCTGCTTCCCCATTTATGGAAAACTATTTCATTTGATCCCAAGAAAAATCATTTAGATCACTTGCCTTCAGTGAGCCTTTTGATAGGAGGCACACGTTAGGGTGCCTCACAGGCCAGTAAGTAGAATTTAACTAACTTTCCACAGGTTTATGCCGGTTTTTCTTTCTGCTGACTAAGAAATATTAGTGTATGTTGCAAATGCTGCCTGAGACTTGCTGCCATTGTAATTTATGTGTAGTCAACAAAGTTGTGGGCTGAGGTCTGAATGAGCTCGCTTATGCTTATTTATTATTCTGTAATCATATTTATAAAAGAATCTGGTAGTTGTAAAATGTAAATCAACTTAGGTAAATTCACCACTTCCCAAAACTTAGTAGACTTCACCAACAAAATTCCGTGGTAGTTGATCACATCTCTTTTAATTCCTCTATGTTTCTGTTAAATCCCAGTTTTCTCCTATTATAATATTTCAGCTTCCTTTTGTTTTGTTATTCTTTCTTCTCTCTCTTTTGATATTATATACCTGTGTGAAAATCTTATTTCTTTTCTTTCATGTATTACCAAGACCACTACATGTATGTGAATTAAAAAAAATGCAGTCTTGATGTTCCCTTTCAGAAAAGCAGAGATTTGTCTCTACACACTTATTAAAAATAAAGCACCTTTAAACTCAGCAGAAGACTGAAAAATGGCAGAGAACAGTATCAATCAAATGTTCTGGGAACACAAAATAATGAACGTTTAACTTTCACTGTGTGGATTAAACATTGGTTAATAGAAATGATACAGATTAAACTAGGTATTGGATGGTAGGAAATATTAAAAAATTAACTTATTTCATTTGGAGAGAGCAAATCTTGCCAGGTGTGGTGACACATGCCTTTAATCCGAGCACTTGAAAGGCTGGGGTAGGAGGAGCGTTGTGAGTTCAAGGCCGGCTTGAGCTACAACGTGAGCACAAGGCCAGCCTGAGCTACATAGTGCGACCCTGCCTCAAAAAACTAGGGCTGGGAGTTTGACTCAGTGGCTTAAGCACCTGTCTGGCAGGTGTGACTGTGAGTTCGATCCCTGGTGCCATTAGAAAAAAAAAAGGGAAAGAGCAAATCTTCACATATTTTCAGTATTTCTTAGACACAATTGTTCTCAAGCACAATACACTGAGTCCTCTTGGTTTTGACTTTACCACAGGGAGCTTAATGCATGTTAGGTTAGCAGTCTAGAGAAAGTTCAAATACATTCAAAAATCAGGTAAACATCGGAGGAGAGGAAGTAGGTGAATAGAGGTTAACTCAGTGGTTAGTCACAATTGTTAATGAAAAATATGGAAGAAAATCTAGGCAAAAAGACAATTATATGAAAATTAATCAAGTGGATGTAAACAGAGCATATTCAGGGACTCTGATGTATTTGATATGACTGCAAGATGAGATGACTGTAAAAAAGGTAATGTGAATGAAAATCAGAGAAACAAAACATGGTCTGCATCATTAAAGGCATGGTATTCTATACTCCAGATTGAGGATTCTGGAAGTGAGTGTGCTCAGAGACACAAGCAAAAGGAATTATTTGCTCTTGCTGTGCTATGTGATTCTGAAGTATGAGTTATCAAGTAATCCCTTAGAACTACTGGAATACAGTTAAATCACTCAACTACACTGATGGAATTCTAATAATTTCATAGTTTCTTTGAGCAATCACGAATTATTCTTATACAATTGAGGATGCTTATTAAATTGCAATGCAACCATCTCATTGTCCTTTTAAAGTTTTTAGAGTAGTTTTACTTAGGTCAAACTGCTATTTTGTGTCCAGTCTTTTTTGTCATTCTACTTCAACTTTCCTATCTTTTCTTTTCATTCATACTCAATAACTTGACAATAATTGTTTATACTGATTGGAAAACTTCCCCACTTGCTGGAAATCTGATCTATCATAGAGTTTCAGCTAAAGCATTTCTTCTAGTAGATAAATTTTAAATATCTTGAGTTCACTGATGCCACAAGTGAAATCTCTCATCCTACCTTTCTTCCTTTTCTTTCTTTCTTTCTTTCTTTCTTTCTCTCTCTTTCTCTTCCTTTCTTTCTTTCCTTTTTTTCTCATTGTTTGTTTGTTTGTTTCTTTCTTAAATGTGTTAGATAAAGGTAGGCTAAAGCTTCTATAGTTTTGTTTAGCAGTTTTAGGGAAAAGAATACCAAAAATTGAAAATAAAAATAAAAACTGTCTTGGAAATCACCACACTAGTTATGGGTCTTGAGCCCTAAGGCATGGTGCTTAATATTAGACATGATAGAGAAAACAGCAAACTTTGGTTCCTGCTCTTCTAGTTCTTTAAGCAGTTTGTCATCCTGACTGAACACTGTCCCACAAGTGTAATTAACCTGAGATTTTGAATAAGAGAATGAATCCATTTGTCATGAGGAATCATGAAACAAGCACAGTTGTGCTGTTTTTATGTCTTTTCAAGACATAAAAACACACATGTATTAAAATTCAGGCCTACTTGTAGGCATGTCCAGTATTAATATCAGCAATAAGAGATAATAAGTGGGAGAGAACAAAACAAAAGTAAAACCAAAAACCAACAGAAAGAACTTCTGGCTACAATGTTGTTGGAAACCACTGTGAAGTGACTCTGGGCAGGATTTAAAATTAGCTAACTGATTTCTATGTTTATCTGTGAGTCTGTCCTAGGCCTAGGCCCCTTGCCTGGCAATGGAGCTGATTCATAGTAAGTGAACCTCTTTGAATCACTGGTCCTGGCTGTGGCCAGTAGTGGCCTGTGATGCCAGAGATACCTCAAAGGGCAAGATAAGGCCACAGATGAGGATGCCTGGCTCCAACCCAATTAGTAGATAGAGACTGCAGCTGCAGACATCTCATACCTGCAGGCATCTCACTCCCACCATAAATGTCATCATGGAGATAAGACGGTTCTCCTAAATTGGCACAATTTACTAATTGGAGAAGTCACTGAAGTGACTCCCAAGGTCCTGCTCATTTCCCTGCTTTCCTCAGTGTCCCCTCTCTTTGTTTATAATGGAAATAAATGCAGGCTGCACAGAGAAGCTCCTTGTCTTAGCCCTCATCATAGCCTCAGAGTCAAGAACTCTGCAGAGGATTTTGATCCTCCTGGAACCCTAAAATTATACCACTTGTCTCATTTATTTAAGCCTTTGCAGTACACTTGTTTGGGAGATTGGGGATCTAGGTCAGGTCCCAGATACAATGTGAAGCTTGAAAGAAACATCCACTCCAAGACGAGGCTGAAAACAGAAATAGCAAGAAATGCTAAAGCATATGTTGTTTGGAATTCTGCAATTATGACCAACCACTGGGTTACAACATCTATTCACTATTTAGTTCTATTTTCTTTATTCACCAAAGTAAGCCTTTGACTGTGCTGACCTACGATAACAAATCTACCCCATACTTTAATCTGTCTGATTGGAAAACTGATTGATGTATTTCCTGAAATCAATATATTTTTGCTTTTGAATCCATCAGAACGTGCTTAACAATTTTAAGTCCTGAAGCAATTTCTTATTTTCTCCACAATAAATAGAATATCAAATAGCCTAAACATGAGAATACTACTCATTGTTTTTATCAGTCCTAATTGGAAAAATTATCCCAAAATAATATTCAGGGAAACAACAGCTAGGTCAGAATGACACATTAGTGACATGTGAAAATATAACAAGAGAAAAAATTCCTGTCGGCAGAGGTGAGGAAAAAATAAAAACTGTCAGAGGGTGATGTTGAAACAATTTTCTGCTATGGGTCTGAAGTGAAAGGTCATTGTCTAATGATTGTGTTTCTGTCTAACATAGGAAAAACACCTGGACATTAAGACAATCATCAAACCACAGAATTTTGAGGCTATTTAATTACATTCCAGGAGTGGAGGAAAGGCCCAAATATAAACTTTATGATTTTGATTTAAAGAAAACAGATCATTTGAATTAAAAAACACAGTATTTTCATAAAATAAAATTAAATTTTACTTAGTAAATTTGTAAATAATTTCAAGAACAAAATTGTAAAATACTATTTATATCACAAGTTGTCACTTGATATGAAGAATAATATTAGCTTAAAAAATTTCTCAAGGTATTCTATGTCATTAGGTGACCAAAAAACAATTTGAATGATGAGTTCATTCATATGCTTAGCAAATTTAAAAAGGGCACAAGAAACTGGATACATTATTCAGAAATAATAGCATGTGAAAAATTGCTACAAGATTTTTCATTAAATATTTTATCCTGTTTACTTCTGAGTAATATTAGAGAATAAAAAGTACATAATATATTAAAATATTAACATTGCAAATTGCAGGTACAGTGTTTAAGATAATTAAGGGACAAAGAAGGCTCCACATCTCCAAGCAAATTTTCTGTGCCAATGAGACATCCTTTTTTCTCTAGAGTTTGGAAAACATGTCTGACTGGTAAGAAAAATGTCACCAAACTATTAGTTATCTTTATCTTTGTGTGTGTGTGTGTATATATATATATATATATATATACATATGCAATTATTAGAAAACCAGGAAATGCTGGTTTTCATAACTCTATTGGAGTTATGAAAATATACATTCAGAAGAAATGCCATTACATTATTTTAACTCTTACTATCCATAAAGAAGTGCTTCCACAAGATAGTCTTTGTTTTTTTTTTTTTTTTGTTTTGTTTTGTTTTTTTTTTGTACTGGCTGTCGAACTCATGACCTTGCAGTGCTGCTGAACTCTACCCTCAGCCCTGACAAGATGGTTTTTGTCTTGAATCTAACAAACACAGTGTGAAATTTTACCATAAATTTTCAAATCAAATGATTTTTAAGAAAAATATTATTAGGTTTAAGGAAAAATAACCTTGAAGACAAAAATGTAGAAATTGAAATAGCATCTACATTTTATATCTAGCAAAATGACAATATTAGCACAACTGAAAATATTTTATGATTATCATTGAAAAAGACAGCCAAATAAAATGAATACATTAAGAATAGAAAGAAAACTGAAATGTAACCATATCAAACTGAAATAATTTGAAGAAATTTCTTTTTCAAAATGTATACCTAAGTACAGAACAAAAGTTGGCTTAATAATGTTTTAATTTCTTCTCCTGTCAAAATTAGTATAGTATTTCTAGGAACCTAATAAAAGAATACTCTTAAGTTAAGAGATTTCAGGGTTAATGGGGGTAGATAATTATAACTTTTTTTCACTCCTACACATGAACTTTCCAAAGCAGCACTGATGACAAGATTCCAGCTTTTTCTCAAAAAATTGCAGTCCAAAGAAATCTTGCAGGAATTTTTAGACATATTATTTGATACTGAGGGTAGGATTAGTGCAAAGTTTAAGAGAGAAAGGTACAGAGCAGCAGAGAATGCTTGCCAAACTCAAAAGAAACTAGATTTTCAGGTCACTATCTATTTTGACTGTACATGATTCTTTTCCATCTTTCTTTTCATTTCAAATTAATTTTGAAAACAATTACAGACTGACCTTGATTTCTCACATAAAATTTGAGTGTATAATTTTTAGAATGATTAAAAGTACTACAAAAATATTAAGAGCCTTAAAGTGCTCTGCGATGGGTCAAATCACAATTGTATGAAATAAAATAAAATTTAAATCCCTATTCATAAAACTAAAAAATCTCATTCTTTTAGCAAAGTGTGTACTCCATAGCTTAAAAATTGCTTTTAGTGATATAAGAGAATTATAAAGATAACATAGATATATTAAATTAAACTACAATGGTTGCGAAGCAAAGAGAAAGGAGTCAAAATTGTTATGTAAAGCAAACTGAAATGCAAAAGAATTCACTCTGAATTAGGAATTAAGATCATTAACAAGTTGACTTTGAATCTACAGTGTGCAAAATAAAGTTTCTCAGGTTAAGCAAAGGAGAAATAAAATACAGTATTTTTAAAAATATGGCCAAACATGTTCAAATACACATATAACTATTAACATAAATACATACTAAAATATGTATTTTAAAACAGAGGGCTAGAATAATTAAAAAAGGAACATTAGATAGAAATTTATTTAACTAAGAGGAAAATAAGACATGGTTGAGACTCAAAAATGAATCTTCAAGTATTACTTTACAGAATTAAAAAGTTTTATCCTAGTAAACATTTTTTTTATTTCAAGAGGGAGATGCCAGTTTTAAGTTGTTGCGTCTCAAGCTCATTTCCTTTCTTGTATATTTAGATTTTGATGTGGGGGCTGAATGCATGGAATGTTGGGGACCACAAATTATAAACTGAGTTTAGGGGACATCTAAGCTTATCCTTGTCCTGCCCTTTGGGGCCAGATTGGAACACACAGAAACTTGCTGAACATTTCTTGTCACAGGTTGAAACCCGTAGGACTGATGACCACTGGACTCACAGGGCAAGATAAGACTTGCTAAAAAGGATAAGCCACCTCGGGAAACTCTTGTCCTTATCCTTGTACTTGAAGTTTTCATCGTCCTAGCCCCATAGTCACTCGTACTGTTCCTGAAAACACAACACTGTCATTCTTGATTCATTTTTTTTGTTGTTGTTGTACCAGGAATCAAACTCAAAACATTGTGCTGCCAGGCAGGCCTTGTGCCACTGAGCTATATCCCCAAAGAAATTACTAATTATATTATTATTATTATTATTATTTTAGTACCAGGAATCAAACTCACAACCTCGTGCTTTCCAGGCAAGCCTTGTGCCATTGAGCTATATACCCTGCCCTAGACCTTGACTCAGATGTGATGAATAAATGTCAAGTGTCTGAGTGCCTCCTGGCCTCCTGTTCTCTGAGAGCAATGGGTCTTCCCAGAGCCTTGCTAAGCATCCCTTTATGTTTGTGCTTGCTCTTCCTTTCCTCTGCCACCTTGCAATGTAACCCAGGCAGAAGACTAGAATCCACTGTGGGTGTCTCCGATAATGGAGCACTTTTCTGCTTTGCTTTTTTATTTTCTTTGTAATGCTTTAAAAGAATAAATCATCTTGAAGAGAAAACAAGTATGTAGAGAAAGTAACTGTAACATATATTTTATCTGTTGAGTAAAATGACAGTAATAACACAAATGAAAGGTTTTTTTTCTTTTTATGATTGCCTTTGAAAAAGGGAACAAAATAAAATATATTAAGAGGAAAGAGTAAACTAGAATGTAACTATTTCATACTGAAACAGTTCAAGGGTTGTTAGGATTTGACACTGCTGAGTGATAGAATGAAAGAGAGAGGCTAAACTATAAGGAGAAGTCTGTCTCTATTTGTTAGCTTTCTGTTCCTGTATACCTCACCCTTTATTCATTTAGCAAGGGTTATTCCTGTAGCATTAGTTGCATTTTGTTTGCAATTTTTCTATTATTTTCAGGGTCATCCTCATTGATTTCACTCTAAGCCATTAACAGCAGCAGATTCACAGTTTCTCAGAGCTCCAGGCCCAAGGCTAAGGAACCATCCTTTCATTTTGAGATATTTGCCCCAGGAGAGAAGGGTCTGCACATGCCTTGAGTTTCAGCACCACCAGCCATTCATCCAGTCATTTAAATCTCTCTGTCTCTCTCTTTTTTTTTTTTTTTGGCGGCACTGGGGATCAAACTCAAAACCTCGCGCCTGCCAGACAGGTGCTTAAGCCACTGAGCCAAACTCCCGGCCCTAGTTTTTTGAGGTAGGGTCACACTACATAGCTCAGGCTGGCCTCGTGCTTGCATTGTAGCCCAAATCAGCCTCCAACTCACAATGCTCCTCCTACCTCAGCCTCCCCAGTGCTGGGATTAAAGACGTGCACCACTACATCCAGCAGTCATTTAAATCTTAACAATTTAAATTTCATCTTTTGTGTCTCAATTCTAGCATGGTAGCTTTTTCCTTGAGTGAATACATTATGATATAGTTTTCTTTTATAGAACTTTTATTTAATTACTTAATTTTAAATGAACAAATCCCATTTTACACTAAAATTTCATTGCTCATAGTCCCTCATAAATAGCTGTGAGTGGTGGCACATGCCCTTATAACTCCAGCACACTAGAGGTAGAGGCAGGAGGACTGCCATGAGTTTGAGACCAGGTTGTGATACACAGTGAGTTCAAGGCCAACCTGAAGTACCTAAGAGACCCTGCTCCCTCCCCCCAAAAAAAGTGAAGAGAAAAAGAAAAGACAAACATAGCTGATAAATATAGCTGAAAAATGTTCTGATTTTTCTATTTTGGCTAAAACTTAACTAATGTGAACATAATCAAGATCCCCATAAGTATAAAAAATTGAGTTGTAAAAACACGTATATGATGAAAAATCACTGGATGCAATTTGTAAAATAAGGATGAATAAAAGTACATAATATGTATTCAATTTTGAAAACACACCAAAGATCTACTGATAAATTTAGAAATAATGTGAAAAGACATAAGAAAGTCTGCTTCATTTATGGTG
>RJWM01003428.1:53920-113775 GCA_004363535.1 Dasyprocta punctata
AAAAAAAAAAAAAAAAAAAAAAAAAAAAAAAAAAAAAAAAAAAAAAAAAAAAAAAAAAAAAAGCAATGAGGATGATGAGAATGATATTAAATCAAAGATGAATTCATAAAGAACAATTGGTTTTCAAAATATCCACGGAATTTTATACACTAAAATGAAAAATGCAATGCAGGAAATACTACAGCATATAGTTGAAAACAGCATAAAAGGGACAATACATAGACCAAAGATATTTAACCTCATTAGTATTTAGACAGCATGACAGAACTATCCACCAGAATGTTTGAAATAAGTGAAAGACTGATATTACTAAGTTATTACAGCAGGAAGCATCCAGAATTTGAATAAGCTATTAATGTTTTCATAAATTATGAAAATTACTTTCAAAGCTTTTAAGTAGTATAACTAAAGCTCAGCACAAAATACTATAAAACCTAACGATTTTAGTTCTAGATATTTGCCCAGCTCAATGAGTACATATATTTCTAAGAGGACATAACCAAGAATGTTCACAGAAATGTTCCTAACGGCAAGAAGCAAAAACTATTGAAATAAAAATAACTTCATTTATTATCCGAGTATAAAAAATGGATAAATAGAAGAATGAAAATAACAAAATAAAAGCCTCCAACAAAACAAAGCCTCTAATCTGCCTGGAAATAAGATACTTGAAAAAGAACAACTTACTTAAGAAAAACTCTGGAAACTAAGAAGAGTTGACAAGAAAAATAGAAGCTACAGAAATATTGCAGAAACTGAACACAACATAGGGAAAAGAACAAAGTAGTTTTTAACTTTTTTGGTTCAAATTGAGGGTTACCAGTCTCTGCTAACACAGGTAAGCCTGGAGAAGATCAGAAGCTCCAGGGAGATAGGATGGACCCGTACAAGGTGGCCAGTGCCATTCCAGGAAAAGTTAGTGGTTATTATAAACTGTACATCAACATGAAGTTTTACTCTGAAAATAATTCCTTCTCCATGGCAGGTTAAAATTGGAGAAGAAGTTAAGTTCAGCAACACCCATTAATCTGGAGCCATTTGGAGAAGAGGTTGATAGCTTAAGACTGAGCTCCTAGGGACTACAGAACAGCTACACTTAAAAATTTCCGGTGTCTGTCAGAGTGGCAGGTTAGGAGATAAGACCTAAAAGATAGTCATGTAGAAGACATGAGCTAAACAAAGACTCCTGAAAAGTTTAAGCTTAAGATGGGAAATACATGGTGTCCCACTCTCCCTGTGAGAAGGCAGGTTGGTCATAGGTGACTTTCAGAGGGTAATAGGTCTGAAATTGCTGGTATTAAGTCCAGCAGGTTCCTTGACTTCCCCTTCCACTGCTATGCCTACATCCAATGCAGAGCTCCGCTGTTTGATTTCCCTATCTGCCAACTGATCAGGGATACACCCCAGTTTGGAGGCATGCTATAGCCTGGGGTTTATGGACAGAGTGGCTTTGGAAGCAGGAGTGTCTCCTTGAAAGCCCTTGGCCACTAAACTAGAAAAAAGGCAGTGACTTAGGTGCACAGAGGGACACAGCACTGGGAACAGGTGGGGAGAACACAGTCCTAATGTAGATGCCATTGATCCACCATACCCAGCTGGGAAGTCAAGGAAGGGCTTAGTATTCATATAAGAAAATATGCGGGTGGGCCCAAAATATGATTGGTAGTGACTCACTATCCATTCCTATGTTAGGTGGATTCCAATACTGCAGATGCTGGAAAGAAACTATTCACTCAAAAACCAAGAGGAACACATTGGAATAATTTCCCTCCTTCATTGGTTATGTGGGATTTTTCTTTTTTCTTTCTTTTGCTTTCTGTTTTTTTCTTGATTATTATTTTGTTACTTTTATCTAATTCTTTAAGAAGAA
This sequence comes from Dasyprocta punctata, assembly GCA_004363535.1. Lineage (NCBI taxonomy): Eukaryota > Metazoa > Chordata > Mammalia > Rodentia > Dasyproctidae > Dasyprocta > Dasyprocta punctata. The sequence goes on from RJWM01003428.1 coordinate 55,791, forward strand.
AATTTATCTGACTTTTTTCTGCTCTCTTTGATCTTTTCAACTTTTACTTTTTATTTTCCCCTTAGCCATTGTCCCACTTTATGAGCATTAAGGTTTATTAGTCTTTGGATATTCAGATGACTCTATGCTATTATTGTTAAAATATTCTATATTGTAAATGGCTATATTGCTGTTGCATTTAGTAGAGTTGTTCTCTATGCTAATACTGACTTTGTCTTTCTGTCTATATTAGTATTGCAGATCTCTTTTCTATTATTAAATGTGGCATGCAATAGTTTTTATTGCCCTTTATGGTTTGTCAATATCCAGTTTGTTTTAAATCTATGATGGATTTTTTGGAATTGCCTGGATGGAATACTTGTCATCATTAATTATTCTTTACTGCATGCCAATATCTCATTTTTCTGTACTATCAACAATATTATGGTTAATTTTCAAAACATTAGTTGCTGTGTCAAGTATGATGTACCCTACCTTCCTCAGAATAACAAAGGTGGTTCAATTCTAAAACAGGCAAAGACCTCTGACAATCATGCTCAGAGTGCATCACTGGAAATAATATAGTAACTAAAAAGATATCCTTAGAAACAAGATATTCTTTCCGTTATAATCAACCATCAATACTCCACTATCACAAATATATCAATTAGACAAAAAACTTAACAAAGAAATATCAGAGGTGAACCATAGATTCAAATAAAAGGAATCAATAGAGATTTTCAGCATTCCGCCAATAATAGAATGAATGCACATTCTTTTTAGCAGAACACAAAACTGTCTCCAAAATATGCCACGTACTAATCCATAAATCATGCTTATTTAAAATCAGAAGCAAGAAAACTATGGCTCTGTCTCCACTGATGTTCAATATAGTACTCAAAATTTTAGCTACAGCAATTAGACAAGGGAAAGAAAAGAAAGGATACATAGAGGGGAGAAAGAAATCAGATTGTCTTCATTCACAGACAATGCAATCCATTATATAGAAGTCTCAAACATTCCACCAAAAGACTCCTAGAGCTAATAAACAAATTCAGCAATTTAGCAACATGCAAAATCAACAAACAAGAAAGAATATAGCATTTCTCTGCACCAGTAATAAATTGACAGACAAGAAATTAGAAAATGATACAATTCATAATAACTTCCCAAAATAAATGATTAAGAATTAATAAGGGAAATGAAAGACCTTTAAAATAAAAACCATAGTGCTCTGAAAAAGATCAAAGAGAACAGCTGAAAATGAAAAGATATTTCCTGTTCCTGGATAGGGAGAACCAATATTTTCAAAGCACCATACTACCAAAACTGATATATAGCTTCAAGGCAATCTCAATCAAAATATCAAAATATACCTTACAGAACTAGAGAAAACAATCTTAAAATTCATATAGACCTAGAAAACCCGCAGCACAGACCCACAAACCAATGAACAAACACAATCCTGTGCAATAAAAGGAAAGCAAGGAGGCATCACAAGCCCAGAATTCAAATTATATTTCAAAACTACTGTGAGGAAAACATCATGGCACTGGCAGAAAAACAGACATAGGTGTCAGTGGAATGGAACAGCAAGTAAAGAAATAGCTCCAAACATGTTTACCATCTGATTTTTTAAAGGGGGCCAGAAAATAGACTGGAAAAATGATAGCCTCTTTAGCAAATGGTCTGAGAAAACTGGCTGTCTGCATGTTGAAGATTGAATCTAGAGCTGTACATCTCACCTTGTACTAAAATAAAAATAGAATAAACATTAAATAAATAGAATAAATATTAAAACATGGGCACTTAATCTTCTAGAAAATAAAATTACTAAACATTTTGAAGGCATATATTTAGGCAAGGACTTTCTCAACACAATTCTAAATGCACAAGGAATAGCATCAAGAATTGGCAAAAAGGATCATATCAAAATAAAAGGCTTCTGTACAATAAAGGAAAAATCAACAGAATAAAGAGACCACACATAGAAAGGAAAAAGAATTTGCCTGCTATTTTCTATACAGAGGACTCATCTAAAATACATAGAGAATCCAAAGTAGTTAGATTTCAGAAAATAAAACAGTCAATAAAGTAGTGGGCAACTGAAATGAATAGGCATTTCTCAGGAGAATTACAAATGGCCAATAAATACATAAAAAGTCCAACGTTTCTGATCAGAGAAATGTAAATTAAAGCAATACTGAAATTCCATTTTATTCCAGAAATAATGACTATCAAAAAGAAATCAAATAATAATAAGGCTGCAAAGAAAAATGAATGCTTCTACATTGTTAGTGGGAATACAAACTAATACAACTACTATAGAAAGTAGTAATGAGGATTACTCAAAAAAACAAAACTGGAAATTCCATTGGACACAGCCACTGGTCTTCTAGATATCTTCCCAAAACAGTAAAAGATACCATATTTCAGTGATCTATGCATACCCGTGTTTAAAGTAACACAACTCATAATAGCTCAATTTTGGAAATGGCCTCTAGGTCCTTCAACAGATAAATGGAAATAAAAAGTAACACTTATTCACAGCAGTGTGACCTTTCATAAAGGATATATTTGTGTAGAAAAATGAATGCACCTTGAAGCAATAATATTAGGTGAAATAAACCAGACATAGATACTTCAATATCACATGACTTCTCTTATGCGAGAAACTCAAATCATAAATAACTGAAAGAGAAAAATGAAAGATATATAATAGCAACAGCAAGATAGATCTTTGGCAAATGGAAGCAAACAAAAAGATGTAGGAAGGGGATAGATAGGAAAGAGGTAGTAAAAAGTATTATTGCGATGTGTCATGTACATGTACCAAATTGTCATGATGAATGTAGTCATCACATAGCAGACACATGTACCAATAAGATTTAAAATGTATATATTGAATTAGATAAATGAAATTTCAGTGCACTATTAAGAAAGAATATAGTATAAGGAGGATTATGTTATCTTTTATTAAATGTTTAATTTCAGTACATAATAAATAGAACTAAGGGAAGCAGAAATTACTGAAGGGGAATAATAAAGCCTCTGTAATTACTCATTTGATTAAAATAAAAACAAACCTAATAACAGCAGCAAGCAAAACCTAAGACAAGCTAACATACAAACATAGCATTAGGAGACAAAGGAAAAAGAGTATGTGACAATTTGAAATCAAGAAATTATGCTTCTTATGTTTAATGACAGATACAGCAGATAAATAGCTGAAAGATTCTCCATTGGTGCCATGGTGCTGTTCCATTAAAATATGATATACATAATAATTAAAAGTATGAAATGATTCATAGGCCAGCATAGATACAAAATCATAATTAAAATGTGGAATACGGCTAAATATTAAAGAAATAATGGGACATGAACAAGTAGGTTGATTTCAGTTATTAATGTAACTTATGGATGGAATATTTATATAAATTACCACATGAATACATCGTTTTTGCTGAAATTTAATAAAATATGAAACTAATTTTGATTTTTAGAGGAAAATCTTTGCTGAGGAAATTATGACAAAAAATACTTCTAATGCTACACAGTACGTATCTCTAATGACCAATGAAATCACACAATACATATTAGAATATTTTCTAATTATAGGACATAAAAAAGGACATCTGGCTTCCAAAGTTGATATTTTTGTTTTAAAAATAAAAACAGCACCATAAAAATTATATGTAAGTATTAAATAGGATGAGGAAAACTCCATTAGTCTACTACATATTGTCTTTTAGAAAAATCTTTAAAATAAATTATTGAATAATTATTATTAAAACAAACTCAATATAAAGATGATTGTAAGCACATATTTAAACTATATATAAACACATACAATGTAAAAATATTTTAAATTTTAACAGTCTATGCCAAAAACACAAACCACTAAAGAGGTTTAGAAAATAAAAGTATGGTCATGTTTTCAAGTGAAACCATCTCAAATTTCAACATCCACATCTTCCTCAAATTAATGCATAAATATTTATTCACAACAAAAATTCCAAAGAGATTATTTAGGTAGTTTTACAAAATATAAGAAATCTATAATAAAGTTTAATAAAAAGGCAAAAGATTTATTCGATCAGAAGAGAAATCAGAGTATATAATGAAGTTTAAGTGAGAGAATATAGATAATAGCTAACCAAGAGAAAATATGGAAATAATAAATAGAATATATAATGCACTGTATTTGTGTACATGAATATCTATATATGCATATGTAGTGTCCTGATTCAATTTATAGTTCTAAAATTGCACTTAATACATGTATGCGTATATGTCTCATGATGTATATTATTATAATAATATTAATAGTAATATAGAAAAATATATGCTATAAAAAGGCAATCTAAAAGTACAGGGAAAGTTTAATTAAAATGTTTACAGGTAAAGGCACATTGCCATTAATCCCTTCAAAATACTCTTCCATGCTTCAAACACACTTACCCTGCCATTCTTGTCAATTTTTGAAGCAATTCTGAAAGTTCTCTTTTGTGATTGTTTTACAAGACGCGATAAAAACTAACGTCAGCGCTGCTACGCAGTACCAGCCAATGGAAAGCAGACTCATGGTAAACTGCATATACTCCAAATATGTACCAACAAAAAAATACATTCAAAATGCATATTTTTTTTATTCACCATTTTCACCAGGTCTGGCATCTTGCGATTTCTGGTTCTTCCATGGAGTCAAAATGAGTATGAAATTTGAATATTTTGAATTTATTCAAAAGAGTAACAAAAGCCATGAAAACACAACTAAAGACTTCTTTAAAGGAACTTTTAGAACTGCTTCAATAAGTGGAGAGATTTTGGGATAAATGAGTTCAAAGTAAGTGAGAGTATTTTGAAAGGGATTAATTGCGGTGTGTCTTTTACAGTAATATTTTTATTTAAACACACACAGTATTGACACAGCATATTTTCTGATAGACATGAATGAATGATACAGAAACTGTTATCTATAATTTTAAACATATCATAAACCTTACTGACACCTGAAGGAGTCTAATCCCTGTGAAAACATAAAGGAAAATAAGTGCCTATAAATACATTAATATGACATTCGTGTGACAAAAATGTGACTCAATTAGGAGAAAGAGGAAGTCAAAGAGGTGTTGGGACAGACTTTCCAGCACCAGTTTAAACAACCACCCATCAGTGAAAATAGCTTCAGAACAGCTAAAGAAATAGGAGAGAGATTTCAGCACCTGGACGTTTGAGAAAAGATACCTTGTAAGGGAGAGGAATGGTGTGTCACATTATCTATGTCACATTTTCCCCATCAGCAAGCAGCAAAGCATGAAGAGAAATATCCACCAAGCAGGCAGAGCTCACTGCCGCACTACAGTCCAGTACCCTGGTTCTCAGGTCTGAATCGGAGCCAGGCTGGGGCCTCCTCCAGACTTCTCTGCATGTGCAGTCCACAGGCAGATCACACGTCCAAGCCTACTGCAGCATGAATCAAATTATAGAGAAATGTGCGCTCACATGGTTTTCAGGATTTTTGGAGGATGATCTGGCAACAGCAAACTAATGTGGTTACTATTTTTAGTTTAGGGATTGTGTTTTTAAGTGTTTATCTTGGGAAACACTTTTGTGTATGTGAAATATATGTACAATGATATTCAAATTTGGCTCTTTACAATTGTGGAAAATCAAAAATACAAACTTTCATAAATCGAATTATTTAATTTTAATTATTAGATACTAGTGACATTTACTTTAGCTTGACTGTTTACATTAATGAACTGCTCTAGATCCATACCAATTATAAATGCTTATTTATAATTGAGGTCAGAGATTATTTGTTTTTGAAAATTATTCTATTCTAGTAGCTGTATACTTACACACTGTCCCGCATATTAAGAAAATTTTTTTTTGTACCGGGGATCAAACTTGCAACCTCGCGCCTGCCAGACAGGGGCCAATGCCACTGAGCTAAATCCCTGGCCCTATTTTTTGAAACAGAGTCTCACTATGCAGTTCAGGCTGGTCTTGAACTCACAGTGATCCTCCTGTCTCAGCCTCCAAGGTGCTGGGATTAAAGGCATGCACCACCTCCCCAACTGAGAAAAATAGATTTTTAAAAGTCATTCAGTGTAACTAAATTGGATAGAGCACTCGATTTAATACTTATTTGATATAGTGACTCTGTAGTAAGCCCACAGATATAATAATGAATGAAGCAGTCAAAATTCTGATATTAATGCATATGCCAGGGAAAAGAAACATAAAACAGTAGCATAAGTAATTTCAAGAACAGTGAGCAAACATCATTTGGAATAATAGGCACAGTGGAATATTTTTAATGAGGTTGGCAATGATATTTCTCCATGTGGGTAAATTTTGAGCTGAAATCTAAATGATGACAAGGATGCAAGCACATAAAAAATAATATGAAATGAGCCTGCAGCTCAGGCAAAGGAAGAAACAAATTCAAGCTCACGCAGATGGGTTAGGTCTTGGCATATCTGAGTCAAGGATTTTGAAGAGTCATTTGGCTAACAGTGACCAAAACACACAAACAAAAATTTAAAAAAAGGAAAAAGAAGCAAAAAACAGACTAGGTAACAAAACACTCACTGGGTTCTTTAGGTAAAGATTTGCATAGTAATCCAAAGGCAGAGACCTCCTTACAGAGGACCAATTTGCTGTTTGCATTTATGCAAGGACTGCTCAGAGAGCATCGCAAAAGGATCTCAGGGAAAAGAGAAGTAGGGAGGCCACACTAAAATCTCTGGCTGTTGTCTGGGCAGGATTTGCAATTAAGTTTGCTTAGAGCCATGGTTATGTGAAGACGAAAAGGGTAGGTGTCTGCCACCCTGAGGATCCAATATGTAGTGACTAGAGACATTTTTGCTTGTCACCCTGAAGGGTTGGGGGAATGATTTGACATCTAGTGGACAGTCCAGATGCTATTAAACACTCTACAATGTACAGGAAAGAACTCTGCTCCAAACAAAAAATTTGTTAGACCAAATACAAACAATATTGAATTTAGAAATTCCCAACATAGTGGTGTTATAGGCCTGGAAATGCTTTATGACTAGAATATAGATGTCATTTAAAGATTCTTGGACTATTTCAGCAGAAAGTATGTATTTTCACGAAATGTATTTGATAACTCTTTCATTAGCAACAAATATCAGATTTCTGTTTTATTTGGTGAGAACACCAATGTACTTGTCAGTTACCTGTGATGACTAAAATTTTAAAACATCAGAAATTTAAAATAAACCTGGGGTGCAGCTCCACAACAGAGTACTTACCTACCATGCACATAGCTCTGAGTTTGATTCCAACCCCACAAAAACACTTAAAATATATTAAAATTTTCTCTTTTTTGTTATTTGCAAAAGAATAATTACTCAATTACTGCCACCTGAAAAGTACAGAAAACTCTACTCACTTGCCATTCAATGCTGCTACACCGACCGTGCTCCGAGCTATGGACATACTGGCCACGAACGTCCACTGCTGGCTCTGCGGATCCCACCTCTCCACCGTGTTCAGGTAACTCCAGCCATCATGGCCTCCCACAGCATAAATAGGCCCTTCAAGTACTGTCACACCTGAAACATTGGAAAAGTTGACATTGTGCTTGTAGTTATCAGTATCAGAGTGTGCTCTTATAAACCTGTGAAGAGGGTAGATCTCGTGTATAGGTTCCTACCATGATGAAATAAAAATCAAATTTGAATATATTGAATTGATTTCACTCACAGTGATCTTTTAAAATTCAAATTATCAATATAAACTACTCTTTCATTCAGCCTAGACACTAGTTAGTAAACAACTGCAATAAGGTGCAAACTATTATTGATCATACAATTCCATTAAAGTGAAAACAAAATTTAGAGCCCAAAATAATTACCACTTAAACGCTTCATAAAAGAAATTTGAATCTATTATTCACATAACTGAATGCAAAAGCAAATCTTAAAATCCAACATGATATACTCTGGTGCCTCTAGTTTTGAAAAGAATTTTTACAATATAATTTAAAATAATTCCTCATTTTAAGCAATGCTACATTAAAACAATGAAATATCAGTTTGCATTTCAGGGTGGTATGTTTTGTGTTTTGCATTTCTAATAACATCATAATAAGCTGGTTTGTAACTTTGAAAATATAACGTTGATCATATTATTAGTGGAAATCACTAAACAAAATAAATTCATTAAAAATAAAACTACCCAAAATGAAACTGATAGTGAATTATTAGTAGAAGAATATGACTTATTTATTTTCCACTAAATTCACTTCCTCACATCTGACTTTTTTTAATGCTGAACAGTTGCTAAACATTTAAATCACACATTATTATTGACCGAATCGATCTCTTTTTCTGTGAAGAAATTTTATTGACTCTTCCCCCTAAATTAAAAAATTCAAGGTCCGATTCTTGAAATATCAGAAGTATCATGGTGTTGTTATACTTCCCAGGTGATAAGTTGAATTGCTACAAATTTATGAATTTGATAGAGAAGTGGCTCGGGTCAAGGAGGAAAGGCATTTTTTCTTTTTTTAACCATAGCAACAATAATAGTCAAAGTGTCAGGAGGCTCCAGTTCAGCAAGTGGATTGGAGTCAGGTCAAGTGGCAACAGAAAGAAGATTAGAGCCAGTTGCACTTATCCAAAATTAGAAGCTGGTAGCTTGAACTATGTTTCAGTGCAAATAGAAAAAAATAAAAATATTTGAGACATATTCTAGAGGCCCTGCTGTTGGTAATTGCTGGTAAACTGGGTATATGAATCAAAAGGATTAATTAAGGATAAATAAATTAACTGAGCAACTAGTTAAATTTTAAAGAGAGAATTAATTTGGAAATTGTTTCAGGGTAAAATTCAAGAACATTGTTCTGATGTACCATGTTTGAGGAGACTGATCTCTAAATGAAGTCATTAAATATGCTACTTAATGTATGTCTTTGAAGATCAAGTTAGTTTGGTTTTACTGGTATAAAATTTGGAATAATTAGTGGCAAATTATATATAAGATCATAAGACCAGATATGGTCAGTTAGGCCAATGCCATAAAAAATGAATGTACCAAAGGCCTGAATCTAGTCCCAAATAAGTCCAATACTGCTTTAAAAAAGAAAAAGAAAAAAAGAGAAAGAAGTAGCAGATGGAGGAGAAAAACAAGAAACTTTTTGTATTTTGGTATTCACAATTGAGTGCATTTTTATGAGAAATTAAACAATGTACTTATGAACAATACAAGCTTAATTTGTTTTTGAAAAAAAGCAGATTATTTTGTTTCTGAATGCAGTTTTTAAGCAGTGCTGAGCAATCTTTAATCTATTCTTGTTCATATCTATCTATACTTTTAACAGCAACATAAAACGGGTTTAATTTTCTTATCAGAGGTTGTTTGACTGTTTTGAAATATTTCATATATTATAACATATGCAAAATGTAGAATATATGCATAATGTTTAGTTTGATGATATTTTATCATAACACCACATTGTTAATTTTACCTTGCTTTCCCTCTCAAAAAATTTCTTATGAGACTTCCCAGTCAATATCTTTCCTCTTCCCCAGGAAATATGATATGTGTTTTTTTTGCAAATTTTTGTTTGAATTGAGTTTTTAAATTAATGGTTTTATTGAATAATTTTCCTTTAAAGCAAAGTTTGTGAGATTTTTGTTCAGAAATTAAGTTAGTCACTTATTTTTCTTTGCACTTTGTTACACTGCATAGGTATCTCACTTTTATAGCTCCATTTCACTGTTGATGAAATTGTTTTCACTTTGGACATTTTAAAATCAAATCTCAAATATTTATTTTTTTGTGCACATATGACCTCATTTTATCTGATTTTATTAACTTCCATTCAGTATCTTCCTATATGATTTATGAATTCCTTTTTCTCAATTTTTCTTCCTTTTTTACCGTTTACCCTATGGATGGCCTATTTTATGTATTTTTTTTTCCTAATAAGTTTGCTGCAGGAGAACACGAATCAGTATGTCACATAGGTCCTCACATTTTTCTGAGGACAGGATTTGCTAATAATTTGGAAGATTCAAAGGATCTTCTGTCTCATAAGGAACAGAGCGATACCCTGGATATTTCCACCCAGGCAGATCCTTCTTTTCCTAGATCATAGTGTTTGTTGTGTGAGACTTTATGAAAGGACCAAGCTCTAATTTATGCTTGTGTCACTCAGAGATTGTGACAATCTTTGGTTATCAGACTTTGCCCTTCCCTCTGTGACCTGTAATAACAGTGCCCGGAGGTGGCACGAATAAATGTTGAGGTTATATCTGTACTTTTTTCCTTTCATTTCTGATGTATCTTGCTTCTCAAAGCCTGACTAACTTGATTTCTCTCTGATTCAAAAATGCAATTTATGAAGTTTATTAGGCTTTTATAGTCACACATTAGGAGACTTGTTCATATCTCAAAACTTCTTAAAGGTCAGAAGTTAAATTAGTGTAACTCGCTTTTTAACTTTATTTTTAATAAAAGTATTTAATGATATATCAGTTGTATAAATCTGTTATTACCGTCAATTTCTTTAAATGTCTATAAGATTTTCCTCTAATTCTATCACTAAACATATGCAAGTTTTTTTATCTGTCTATGTTGTACCTTTCTTACCATTGAAGTGAAGCATAGCTATCACATTGATCTCATGGTGTTATGGTGAAGATTATGTGAATTCATGTATATAAAGTATCTGATACATGCCAGTCTGGTTTTTTGAAGCAGAGTCTCACTTTTTTGGTAAAGACCGGCCTTGAACTCACTATGTAACCCAGACTGACCTTGACCTATCAGAGATTCTCCTGCCTCACCACCCTGAGTGCTGGGATTACAGCTATGCCATCAAGCTTGGTTCAATTTTTATAGACTGTGGTGATTGTTATCAATATCTTCATATTCAAATATTAGAGAGGGCATAAGGGAAATTCATAAAGGAACATATGCATATACACTATATTCAAACAAGACATTTAATAATCTTTAAGTATGACAATATCAAATGTTACTGAGAACACTGGAATATATGCTTTTATGTATACATGTATTTTGTGTTAATGGGGATTGAACCAAGGGCCTTTCCAGGGAGTTACATCCTTAGTCCTTATTTATTTTTATTTTGAAATGGACCCTGGACTCAAACATGTGATTATCCTCTCTCATCCTGCTAGAAAGCTGGTATTACATTAGTTCACAACATACCTGTCTTAAGAATTCTTGTACATTGCTTATAAATTGTAATTTAGGAATACAACTTTTGAGATAAATTTATTGCAACTTAGCATATACATTAAAATATATCTTTTTAAAATTTAAAGTACTTATCATTAAAAATTGTGATAAATAGCAAAATATATTGATCAATGTATAATAATTGGTAAATATGTAGTAAATTCAAGAATATATTTAGATAAGCCTTTAAAATTTCAATGTAGGACTCTAAATATATATCAGATACTTCATCATAACTCTACTGGAGAAGGTGTATCACCTACATTAAAGTGAAGAACATAGACACAAAACTATGGAAATAGTCTATATATTACTGTTGCTTAATTTACTTTTTATATTACTACTATTTATTGCTGATGAGAATACCAGAGGCGAAGGCAGAGAAAATGCAGAAGGATGATGCAATTATGATTGCTGGCCCTGGAGTATAATTACTTGGGCTCAAATAGTGATCCATTACCACTCATTGAATGACACTGGAAAAATATTTAAATTCATCATATCTCAGAATCTTCATCCTTAAAAAGCATATAACCCATGGCAATTGCATGAATATTAAATTAAAAAGTGCATATAGCTTGGCAAATAATAAGCTCTGAATAAATTTTAGTTGTCATATAAATCAAACTGTTATGGTCTATCTTTGCAGTGTGCAGTAAAGATGTCAAGAATTTCAAGCAGATAACAGAATAGGTGTAAGATATTTTCTCACCTTCAGCATTTAAATTTGTTCATAAATTTATCTAACTATAATTAAATCACTATGCAAGCAGTATATTTTCAGGACTGTTTATTTTAGTAAGTCATGTTGTGGAACATGAATGCTTTTCTTGAAAATCTTCATACTTAATGCTTCCGTATCATAAAAACGATTTTTTTGTAGACTGCCGGAGGATTTTCTAACTGTAGCTGCTTACAGTGTGATGTATGCATTTCTTGAAGCTATGATGATTCCCTTACAGAAGGGTCTCATTAGGTGGAGTAAATAATTGGACCAGAATAATTTTGAAATGAGAATGATATTTGCAACCACTTCCTTAGGTTTACCAAAAACATCTTTATAGGTACAGTAAGGTTAAGTGTAAAAATATGTTTCAGTTGCCAATCTTAATTTTGTATTCAAATGGTAAACACCTGATGGAAAGAGAAATGTCTAATGTTATTTTAATGACTCAAGTTTAACAATTCCATAATTATTTCTGATAGTTTTTAAATGTTATTTATGTTTCATTTGTAAAAACTACTTTTTCCAATACATTCATAAATTTTAGACTAGTTTCTTGTACATATTATTTCCCTTGAGGCCTCTGCAGTGAATTATTTATCCAAATTTTTATGGAAAATATTTCTTCAAGACAATTCATTGAAAGAGGTATACCATTCTTAATTTTTAGGTAAAATATCACAATGTAAAGATAGTCACTTTTCTTCACTACGTGGAAAGCCAATTTTTCCAGCACCATTTATTAAAGAGGTTATCCTTCTTCCAGTGAAAATGTTTGACTTCTTCATCAAAGATAAGGCGGCTGAGTATGTTTGGAATTGTTTCTACATCTTCTAATCTTTTCCATTGATCCTCAGGCCTGTGTTTTGCCAGTACCATTCTGTTTTTGCCACACTAGCTCTGTAACGTAATGTCAAGTCAGGAATTCTGATGTCCTGTGTATTGACTTTATAGCTCAGAATTTGTTTTGCTATTCTAGGTCTCTTCTGATTCTAAATGAATTTTAGTAATGTTTTTTTCTATTTCTGTGAGGTATTCTATTGGTATTTTGATTGGTATAGGATTAAATCTATATAACAACTTTTGCAGTTTGGACTTCTTCACTACATCAGTTCTTTCTGTCCAAAAGCAAGTATATTTTTCCACTTTTTTATCTTTTTTCTTTTTTTCTTTCTTCTCTCTCTCTCTCTCTCTGTCTTTCTCTCCCTTCCCCCCCCCTCTCTTTCTTTTTTGGTACCAGGACTCTACCAAACACCAACCTCACACTTGACAGGCAGACACTGTGCCACTGAGCGATATCCCCAGCCCATTTATTCCATTTTCTGATATCTGCTTTGATATCCTTTTTCAGAGTACTGCAGTTTTCAATGTAAAGGTCTTTTACTTCCTTTGTTAGACTGATTCCTAAGTATTTCATTGCTATTGTGAAAAGTGTGGTTTTCCTAATTTCTCTCTCAGTAAGTTCAATATTTGTGTACAGGAATGCTACTGATTTTTGAGTGTTGAATATGTATCCAGATATGCTACTGAATATGAATCAAATCTAGAAGTCTTTCAATGACACTTTTGAAGTCTTTTAGGTGGACTATCATGTCATCTGCAAATAACGATAGCTTAACTTCTTCCTTTCCTAATTTATTCTTTTTTTCTCTCTGCCTCTTGTCTAATTGCTTTGGCTAATGTTTCTAAAAATGGTCCTATTTCTCTCACCGTGCACTAAACTAATGGACTAACTTTGATGATGGATCAACGATCTAAGTATCAAAACAGAAACATTAAGTCTGTTGGGAAAGAGAATGTGTAAAACTTGAAGACTTAGGAATAGGCAAATACTTTATGAACAAAACCTCAATCATATGGGAAATATCACAAAAAAAAACCCTGGGATCTCATCTTATGAAAAAGATTTTGCACTGCAAAAGACATCATCAAGAGAGTAAAAAGACCATTCATAGAGTGGGAAAAAAGTTTTCCAGCTGTTCCTCAGAAAAGAGTCTAATACCTAGAAAACATAGAGAACTGAAAAAGAATCAATTCCCCTCAAATTTAAAGACCCAATTCAAAAATGAATATCTGAGATGAATACACATTTCTTAGATGAAGAAATATGAATGCAAATAATTATATGAAAAATTTTTCAACATCACTGCTCGACAACATCACTCGAGATGCAGATTAAAACAACGATGAGATTCCATCTTACTCCAGAAAGAATGTCCATTATCAGAAATCAACCAATAACAATGCTGGTGGAGCTGTGGGGAAAAAGGAATCTTTCTCCACTGTTGGTGGGAGTGTAGACTGATGCAACCATTGTAGAAGTTAGTGTGGAGATTCCTCAAAAACAGACTAAAGGTTCCATTTGTTCCAACTATTCCCTTTCTTGGTAACTTCCTAAAAGAATTCAAAGCATCTTACCACACCAATATATGCACACTCATGTTTATAGCAGCACAGTTTGTAATAGCTAAATCTTGGAAACATCCCAGTTACCCATCAATCAATGAATAGATAAAGAAGACACAATAATTTTAATACATTGGAGTACTCATCTGTCATAAGTAAGGATAAATTTGAGACATTTCTAGGTAAATGAATGCACCTTGAGACTATACTCTTAAGTGAAGTAACTCAGATACACATGTAAATACCACATTGTCACACTGGTAAAAAACTGAAAGTGTAAATGAGGACCAAAATATACTATAGGTATTGGAAAATAGGGGAAACAATGTTCAAATGGGAAGGGGAACTAGGCAGTGGTAGGGGAAAAGGAAGAATGTGAATTTTTTAAAAAAAGAGAAAAAGATAACATGGAAATGGAAAGTAAGATCCTGTTAATGAGGGGGGAGTGGGGTGGAAGTGAGGGAGGGGAAGGAGAAAAAAAGAAGAATCAAGCTATATTGGGTATTGGTACAAATTTCCTATCATGAAAGTGATCATTATGTGTTTATAAACTGAAACATTAAACTTAATTAAAATACAAAAAAGTTAGGGAGAAATATATAATAAAATATGTATTAAGGAAATCTGCCTCACTATAATAACCACTTTGCTAGGTATATGTATCCCATAACATCATATTGTAAACCACAAATATATAGAATAAATATTATCTTAAAATTAAAATGAGAAATTTTAAAAAACTTTTTAAAATTTTTACCTGGGTTTTAGAACACACATAATAAATTCAATGGAAACTTAGACCTTTTAATGTGGGAATTTTTTAAATTTTTAAATTTTTATAAAGCTAATTTTCCAAATAAGTTCATTTAATAATTAGACTAAAGCATTCACAATTTACCTCAAAATATTTTTATTACTCTGTTTATAGAAATAACAAGATATTTGATTTGTTTTCTTAGAAAAATGTATTCTACCATCATTAATGTTGCCAATCAGAATATTACTATATTTAAGGAATAAACTGGTCTAATTTAAAGAGTACATGTAATTCAATTATATAAAATAATAAGGTTGAACTAAATTGTAGTATTGTTTACTATTTGCATTTAGGTATTAATTACATCTGAATATGATAAGGATGAGCCTAAAAAATGAGATTTCCTTTCTTAGGTAAAAGCATGTCACAGGTCTTTTGATTTACTCATTTTGCTAAATAAATTCCTATACTGACACTAATTATCGCCTTGAGGAAGTGACAACATATATCTAAATCACCAGCAACATTATAATATATATACGTCAGTTATTGCATAGCAATGTTTTGGTCAGTGGTAGACCACATATATGATAATGGTACCATAAGATTATATTAATGTTGAAAAGTTCCTGTAATCTAGTGATACTGTAGCCACAGCAATGTCATAGTGAAATGTATTACTTACATCTCTGTGGTGATGCTGGTATAAGTGAACTTACTGTACTGCCAGTCATAAAATTGTAATACGTAAGTTTATGTACACTGCATAATATTTTATAAAGATAAACAGGTATGGTCTAGGTTTATGTATATACTGTACTGTGCTTTCCATGTTTTAATTTTAAAATGTACTTCTATTAATTAAAAATAGCTTCATTGTACAAGAATATATTGCATTATGGTGCAATGTCATACATTAATTGTTGACAGGGTCTTTTGACTGCATCAAGATGATCAAAAAGTCAGCATACCAGAGTGACAGCTATTCATCTGTGTTTACTGCGACACTATTCACAATAACTAAGACATAGAATTGACCTCGGTGTCCACCAACAAATGAGTGGATGAATAGACTGGTATATACACATGCTGCAATATTACGCAGCCATAAATAAGAATGAAATCCTGTCATTTGCTACAATCTAAGTAAAAGCATTATGTTATGGGCGATAACATAATATAGATAACATAACATACACAAATACATAGGTAAGTATTTCAAGTCTTCTCATCACATTTTGGGAGGTAGCAGAAGGAAGATTTTAAGTTTAAGCCTGATTGGGCAACTGAGAAAGTTAATGAGACCCTACCTTAAAATAAAAATCACAAATAAATAAACAAGTAAGTATTAGAACTGTAGCTCAGAAAGTCTTGGAGTCAATCATCAATACTGCAGACAAACTGACCCAAATGAAGAACGCTAATTACTAGAGGTTGGGAAGAGTAAATAAAAAGAAAGAAGGCTGGATTTGACTGGTGTGGATTATATGCATATGTTGAAATAACACACTGAGCCCCATTAATATGCACAATTATTACATGTCATCCAAGTTTAAATTTAACTGTAGGAGACCATGAAAAGTTTTTAAACCATTCCATCTAGGTAGGCACACTTTTAGTGACAAAATCACCCAGTGATAATTTCTCAAATGTTTCTCTTAAGTAATGCATGACTGTGTAACCAAGAAATAACTTGTTTTAAATCTTTTTTGTGTGTAGCGGAACATAATGCTGCATGTTGGATAGGGATATTTTGAATTTGATTCTGCAAAATCATGCAGATTTAAAATAATTTTGTTTGCTTGATCTACAAAAAAAAAGAGATAAAGTGTAATTTATTGTGGTGTATTATATTCCATTCTGCCTTGACTAATGGTGTGTGGCTATCTAGGCTATACATTGAAATCACCTGGGAAATTTGAGTAAAATAGTACAATCTATCCAGATTATAGAGATTTTAGTTTGATTGAAATGAAAGAAAGTCAAGATACAGAGATGTTTTAAAGGTCCCTCACGTGATTCCTGTGGTCATCGAAGGCTGTGAATGATTGCTACAGTGGAAAAAGACAATAGCATTAGAACTATGACAGAATGTCTCCAGCCAATATTTTGCCTATCTTCCAAGTCTCTAATATTTTTCATTTATGTACTGCATGTATGTGCAGATTTTTGTGCTGTTTGTAAGTCTATAGAATCAAGGCTGTGACAAAGAATAATAAGCAGTCAACTCAAATCCGGTTTTATTTCTATACGACTTTCACTTCAGGAATTCATTCACCATCCATCTGTCTTTCCAATGTTTATGGCATGCCTTCTCCAAATTAGTGTGCATAGAGAATGGGGACAGGAGAGGTGAAGCCACTGAAATGACAGTTAGTGATGCCTTACTACCTAGCCATGTGATGAAAGGAAAAGGTCTTCTCCAGGGGCAAAATGATGCCTGAGCTAAGATCTGAGGAAAGATTAAGATTCATTTGGGGATAGTGTTTTATTGGTAGAAAGGATATTCTTATAAAAATCTTGAACCAGGAAGAAAAAGAAAAAGAGCATATCTGAGAAGCTGGAAGAATACTCAGATGACAAAAATAAATAAATAAATAAAATAGAAAAGAGTTTAGTTACAGGCAGTAAGAAACACATTAGGACAGAATACTTAGAAAACCATACAATATGGAAACTTATATGCCAACAAGAGAGTCTTTTTTTAATACTATGTAGTGTATAAAACTGATAAGTGTTTTAAGATGATGCAACTGTAGTTATTGTTCAAAATATATCATGTTGACTGTGGTATGGAGGAATAAGAAGAGATGAAATCATGCCAAGTGTATGTGAAATATGATGGTTTCATGTCCTGATGTGATGGAAACAGACTTTAAAAAAATGAAAGACTCAGGAAATACGTGCAAATGAAAAGGATAAATTTCTAGACCCTTTTCTTACACATTTTCTCAGTTATTCCATCAACACATCCTGCTTATTCAAGATTATATCTTCAGTATGGAACCTGCATGTGCTAGCTGTAGGTATTGCAAGAAAATATCTCAGAAGAGGAAGCACATGAACTGGAGATCAAAAGTTGGTAGAACTTTGACAGCCACAGATGAAAGAGATTAAACAACAACCAAAAAAAAAAAAAAAAAAAAAAAAAAAAAAAACCCACAGAATTCTTACCTAGAAAATTTAAGTACAAACACAGCCTGTTTATAGTACTAAGTGAATAGGAAACTTTTTTTTAATGGCTGTTGTGGCAGCCCCAATTGTTGTGGCAACTGATTGTTTATTTTTGCCTCTCTACATCCACCACTGTTTTGAGGCAAAGCCACTCTTCTCATGGTCCTCTCCCAGACCATGACTGCCTGTGGAGCAGGTCGCAGTGCACATCCATTCTTGTTCCACATTCGACTCTCCAAACTGGAGCTTTTGTTTTTCCGACTTCCTGTGTGTGGCCCAAATTTTCATTGGAGTAATTCCTGTCTAAGGGTCTTCTATCTAATCTTCCTTCTTTTTATTTTTACACCACTACAATTATATCTGAAGTTCCTCCCTACCCTCTACCACTTTTCTACAGCTCTGCTCTTCTGTTCATTACGAAATCTCAAGAACTGCTGATGGAATCTTTGAATCTCCTGTTTAGTGAACCCACATTTGCACAGCTGTTGGAGGAAAAAATTTGAAAATTAAAAAATATAAGTTTGAGGGAAGCACATAATTTCAGTGATTACTTTAAGCAAGTAGTTCTAGGTGAGATCTAAGAAATTCCTGAAGGTTTTTGAAAAAGAAAATAGCCTTAGAGGAACTGTACTAGAAGTAAATAAATTAGACCCCACTTTTATGATCACACTAGGGACTGTGTAGAGAGAATATTAATGTGATTTTTAATAAAACAAGAAACAACAGAACAACTGTTTTTTTCCCTCTAGATGAATAAATGAGGATAATGTGTAAAATGATGTCTTAGCTAAGATCTGTGGTCACTGAGATAAACTAATAGAGAAAACACATTGGGATGAATAAAACAGATCTAAGTTTTATTACTAAATAAATATGAAAGGTAAGTAAAATGCATTGATTTGCAAAAACAGTATTTGTTGATTTCTTTTACAAATTAAGAAATTAAGATTTTAAAATATTCTACATAGTTATTCACAAAGTTACTATAACTTTCATTACTGTGATACTGACTTTAATCATTAAGCAATTATTTTACTGAAAGACTGTTTTCTCTGTATTACCAGCAGTTCACCACTAACACTGCTAGGTTTTCAAGTGTGACGATATCAGCATCATGAGATTCCATGTTCCCATGCCTTAGTGACAGAAATACTTGAAATTTAATATACTTGCATACTTCCCTTCTATTGACTTTAAAGAAAGGGTGATCAGTAAAATCAATGAGAAAATTTCACCAACAACCAACTTCTTCCAACCTTGTCATAATTATGCTCAAAAGCATTTGATTACACAGTACATTACTCTGTGATGTAAAAAAATGTATTCCAAAACACAAGAAATGTAAAAATACTTGATTATAATTTAAAAGGGACATATCTATTTTGTGTGTACAGATATCTGGGCCTAACATAATGCCTGCCAAATATTTGAAGATTAATGAATTTTATCAAATGAATTAATTCACATATTTAGTTATACAAAAGTTTATATTGTTATCTGTCTTCCAAATGTTAATAGTTTACCTAGTTTGGATTGTAAACTCTCTATGCAAAATGTCCATTTACTATATCCTCCGTGAACATATTTAATATAACACTGCTGTGTGACTCAATAGACCCCAACTTTCAATTCATGTTTCACATTTTCTATAGAAAAACCATCCTAATGCAAATGTCATCTGGCACTTGCCTACTCATATCCATAGTTTATTTGCTATCTGTTGTTGCACACTGTCTTTATAACATAGCTTTATCCTATTTTTCAATTTTATTCTCACTTCAATTTTGAAATCCTTTATGGTGTGACAGATTGCTATGGCCCCTTTCTGGTATGCCTCATCGGATTAAATTACCTGGATGCATTCATATCTATCTCAAAGAGAGTATTTTCTGTAAGGTTTGAATTTGTTTTATTTCAAAAATTTTTATTAATGCATGTGTGCAATACATGAAGTCTACATTCCTTGTGAGGAGTTGGTACATGTATAGTTTCCCCATTGCTTTGATAAATGTTTTCTTACCTTCTATATCTATGAAACACTGAACTTACTTAAATACCTACAAGATATTAGAGTCACACTAGATAATAATACCTGTAAGATACTACAGTCACAATGGTATATATTGTAAATATACAATATTCAGATTACTTATAAAGTAACATGCATATCTACTTTATATGTATAATGTACTAATACAATATTTCAGCTATGATGTATATCAAAAAATAGACATATTGTTTTAATATAATAGTTTCTTTTGTATCTATTTCAAAAGGAATATTCAAGAACTACACTGCAGATATTAGTTCCATCAAACATTTATTAAAATTAATTCAATAACATTACTTTATCTCAGGTATAAGTACTAATTACATTTCAATAATTGCTAAATTAAAATTCTGAGAAAGGACTCTGCCTTTGTATTAAATGAAAATGAAGGAGTTGGTTAGTGGAAAGATCATTGATTTTGCAGGCTGATTGTCTCCACTCAGTTCAATCACTTACGAGCTATGCGATTTTGCGGAAAACCTTTTTGATTCTCACTTTGTGAACTTTAAATTATGACTGTGAGATCTTTTTCCTTGAATTGTTCCAAGAAAAAAACTTATATTAAGATTTCAATTCTCATAATGTATAAAAATATTTCAGAGATGAACTAGTATTTTTATTCTTGCACTTTAAATGTTAAAGCCAACTGTCAAAATGATGTCTATGGTAGTATGTTACAATTTTGAGTAGCATTCTAGGTGAAAATGAAACTAATAAAAAGGAAGTATCCTGCCAGTGGAAGGCTAGATTTATTTACAAATCTGTTAGCTTCATTTGGTAGTTAATTTTACAGAATGCAGTAAACAAAATTAAAGGCATAATTTCTTATATTATGTTCCCATGAGCACAGCTTCTTTTTACTTTTAAATCCAACTCCAAGTTATTTATTTTTCTGAGATAAAAGGTAATTACATTATCAAACCACTGCTGTGAAGTGAGACACTGAGGTTGTTAGACATTCCAAAAATTTTGCTGTTGGGCTTTTACTTTGGGGTGTATAGTTTCTGAAAGATATATTAGACTAAAGGAATAAGAAACAGAGAATAATAATAATAATGATAATAATCGTATAACTTGAAAAAATATATGTTGATTATCAAAGACTGATACAACATTTAGCTCAAGTGGTTATTTGAATTTTCCTGACTTTGCCTTCCTAAGAAACTGGAAAGATTAACACATGTTCTCAGTCTTCTCAAATTGAAACAAAACAGGAAATCTGCATAAAATGAGGCCCTTTCCTCTGGAATTCTCATCGGGGAACAGAGAAATTTATCCTTATTTTACAATAGAACCACTGCCTTTCAACCATCTGTCGAGTCCCATCATTCAGTATTCTCTTGTGATAGCAAATTGAGGCAAAGTGAGTCTATAAATTTGGGTCAATGAAAACCTTCAATTTTGTTTCTGTATGAGCTCTACTGCACCATAAGACATTGGAGTAGTGTTCTTGAATAGGAAGGAACTTTTAGAATTAAAAGCTCCCTGGATAACTTAAAGGTCCAGGCAGTATTAATAACTAGTATGTTCAATTCCTGGTGCCACCAAAAAAAAAAAAAAAACAAAAACAAAAACAAAAACAAAAAAAACCCCTAGTATAAAAGGAAGACACAAACTTTTTCCAGAAAGAAAAGTATATTAACTTATAAATTTACAAATTTACACATCCCAGAGAACTGCTGGAGGACTGCAAAATTATTTAAAATAAAGTAAATTTTAAATAGGATTTATGGCATCCGCAGATATTCGTGGAGACCAAAAAAAAAAAGCAAAAGCAAAAACAAAAATGTTTTACATTATGTATTGGCTTAAATAAATACATTAATTATCGTGTATTATTCTGGTTTTGAGAATATGATGGGAATGAGGATTGATATTGAGAGGCAACAGAATAGCCTTGAAAATTAATGAAAAAACAGCTGAAAGCACTAAACAGTCATATAAGTAAACTGGTATTTGAAAGAAAAGAGACTAAAGAAAAGATCTTGGAAAATGATTAGGTGAATAATAGTCACAGAAGAGGACAGTGATCATATAGATAATACAGACATATGGAAAAGAGAATTCCTAGGCCAAAAGAACAAAAACATTGGTATGCAGATTAAAACATCCTGGAGGAGTTCTAGGTAGGGTTAATGAGGTTAATGAATGGGAACATACACCTAAACATATCTCTGTAAAATTCCTGAATATCTAAATGCCTTATTTCATAGGATTTTGTAAGAAACTAGAGGGATAATATAGTGTTTTACTGAGAGAAAGTGGTTTTCTAAAAAATTCCATATATGTGATAGTAGGGTTAAATGCTCCTTATTAAAACAGCATTTATTCATTGATTGAAAGTTTCAGTTAGTAAATATGGAGAATGAAATAGATAGCATCTTGATGAAGTCTGGACAAATAAGGTAAAAAAAAGAGGAAACAAAGATGACCAAAATATGTAAATTAAGAGAAAAGAACAGGTAATTTAGTATAGTAGTCATGATAATGACGGTGAAAAAGCTCATTTCTTGCAATGAAATTGTGATTTCAAGAAGTCGTTTTACTTCATTTTATACTACAGCCAATTCTGTCTCACTACGTGAGAGTATCTTATTTTACTTGTGGGACCTGATTTTCCTTATCACTGAGCCTTGGGAGGAATTTCTTTATTTTATTTAAACAAACTCCCTGTATGACAGATCTGGATAATTTTAACCCCTTTTCTTTGAAAGAATTCTGAGTTTCCCATGTAAATTGATTCATACTTTTCCCAGAAATCAGTGCTGAGCAAAAGAGAAAGTACATAGGTTTTCTCCTAACCTTACCCAAAGGCAATAATTTCAACTCAACACACTCTCTTTTTAGGTAATGTTTTGGTGGCTATTAGTTAATTATTTATCCATAGATTATACAAAAAGAGACGGTACTGGAACAAAATGTCTGAAGTGAAATGGAATGTTTTTTTTTTAATATTTTATTAATAATAGAAATTGAGACAGAAGAGAATCCCCCATACTTGCTATATTGCCCGCTGTAAAGTGATGCTTGGGTTGCTGACCAGAGGCCTGGCCGAATCTACAAAACAAAAGTTGGTTGATGTTCCTTGGTTGCTATCAATTTAGCCAGGCCTCTGAAACAGGTTGCTTATGGGGGCGGGGGCGGGGGGGCGGGGGTTGTAACTGATCTGGTGCCTCTCGGGCCGTTTTGAAAATTTCTATGTGGAGCTAGGGAAAACATTATTGATATTTTCTGCAACTATATAGTTGTGACCATAATAGATAAAAAATATAAGTTAATGTACTTATTAATATATGTTTTAATAAATTATTCAAAGCTAATTTCATGAATTTAAATTTTACATTGGATTTTGTGACTGAAATGGGTACATAGAATTCCTAATCAATATTTTATTATCATTTCATTTTCTTTAGTCACCATTAATAAAATCTTTACTATCAAATCATAGTGATTTGTACTTTTTCAACACTCATCAGAATTTTGACAATTTGATCTCTTTAAATTCAGATGTTATCAATGTAAACATCTGTTCTTATTCTTTTCAAAGCATATATTCACATAAATTGCTTTCAAAAGTCATAGATTTTTTAATTTATGTATTATTTAAGAACTGTCAATACTCAATTATGATGCGATGACAAAGTTAACAATTGCAAAAAAATTACAAACGCTATGACAAGCAACCTTTCAAGTCAAAAGAAATACTTTTCCCACACTTGAAAAACAAAGACATTTAATAAGAACTAAAATGCATAATAGATATTGTGAAATAGGAAAAAAATCATTGAAAGGGAAAGGCGAATTCTGGGAGGGAAGATGGAAGGGAAAAGAAAAAACTGAGGAAAAAAGATAAAATGGAAACAAAGTTTTGTGAATAAGGAGGGGAAGAGGGATTGAAGAGAGGAGAAGGGAATGGGAAAAAAAGAGGAACTAAGATAAATCATGTAAAGATAGAAATTCCCTATGGTGAATACAATCATTAAAATCATATCTAAAGTGTACCAATAAATAATTATAAAAAGGTAAAAAAAAGAATTCAATATCCCAATTAGCAGGGATTTTGATTAGTGATACTTCTTGATGTAGTGCTGTAAAGTTGTCCCACGTAACTTTCAGTACCAAAATAATCACTGACTTCAGAAAGATTTTAGTAGAGAAAAAAAAAATGGAAAGCTATTTAACATGCTAACGTAGGTAACTACACCAAAATATTCAAACAATTTGTGATGATTCAATGTGTGTTTATCTGAGGGCTACAAAACATGGCCTCTATTGTGTTATCCAGCAGTAAGTGCTTTGTATAAAGACAGGATTAAAAAAATTATTAAATGTCGTTAGATAGTATGAAAATATGCAAATAATTTAAATAAAATTCAACCATGAAGAGTTAGTTAGCTTTTCTTGTACTACAATGTTTAGGAATATCCACCATAAATAAAAATGTCACTAAGTTTACCTGTTACAAATATCACCAGATTCCCACGATTATGAAAACAAAACCACAAACACAAATACAAACACTGTACTACTGGTACCAAGTTAAATAACCAGCTTAGTATCACAAAAACTGTCTGATTATGCTTCACAGTGAAGTAAATGTATTCAAGTGAATAGATTTGATCTCTCTCAGGTATAAATAATTAACTGAAGTCCTCCACTCATACAGTTTCTGGAAAAATATTGCACAAGAAAAAGAGGCATTATTGTATAACTATTCCTAAAAAAGTACATAAGAGTTTTGAGGAAAAACAGATTGAATATAAAATATTCAAAAGAAAATGTTCTACATATTTGATTCCTTGTTGTTGGGAGTGATCTTGTCACCAAAAGCATCAGCATGACACATGGCGGTGTTAGAAATGTAGATACCCACAACCCAGACCTACTGAATCAAAGGCAAATGATGTCAAGATCCCCAGGAAGTTACATACACATTAAAATTTAAGAAGGTACAGTTTCCAAAGTGAAGGTTTGTGTCCTACAGGGTTTAGAGGGCAATTATTACGAATATGCAAATAAAATATTAGGAGTTCTTTTTATCCTGGTTTCAAGCACATCTTTGCATCCTTTCTAGTGATCATAGTCTTAAACCATTAGTACTTTTATACGATTTATAAAAACAAATATTGGGGTAAATGCTCCAGGTCTGCTTACCAATAGGCACTCTAATCCAGAATTGTTTTTCAGGTAATTCTTTGCTTTGCTATCACATTAGCACACAGCAACTTTATGAAAGAAAATGA
The DNA here is from genome assembly GCA_004363535.1 of Dasyprocta punctata. Classification (NCBI taxonomy): domain Eukaryota; kingdom Metazoa; phylum Chordata; class Mammalia; order Rodentia; family Dasyproctidae; genus Dasyprocta; species Dasyprocta punctata. The sequence continues at coordinate 81,371 of RJWM01003428.1, forward strand.
GTGTTCAACCCTAAAGTATAATGGTCTGTTAGCTCATTCTCTTTGTAGGGAATTTTAAAAATGCAATATCCTTATCTTTGATTCCTGTTAATGTCCATGTAATAGAGACTAATAATTGGTACCCACTCTGCTCTTGTCTCATCCTATCATAAGAGAACTGCTAATTTTTAACTGGATACACAGCCGCACAGTAGAAAGAGATCTAATGTTTAGTTGTGTTCAGCAACATGATTAAAGCAGTGATATGCTGCCTGGAATGTTAAACAATGACAGAGTAGAAGCAACCACACAGACCACAAAGTGCCCTTGGCCCTGTTGCTAACATCAGAAGCGCTGCGAGAGAGAAGACCTCTGGTATCCTAAGGGTACAGTTGAAAGATGGGCTTAATCCACAGATGCTCAAATTTGTATTTCACTATAAGGAAGAATACTTTTTACTTAAGCCATTGCTATTTTGGATTTCACTTTTAGCCTCAGCTGACTGTAGTTCATTCTAGCAGCTTCACCTTGAGAGCATTCAGCTCTAAAGATTTATTAGAACATAGCAAATTTTTAGCAATATCTATTAAATACCCTAATTTCATTTTGTAAAAATTCTATCTTCCAAACACGTTTCAAAAATTTTAATGATATGAATAATATACAAACAGAAATTCAAAATATTCTTGTATTCACACATTATTAAACTATCAAATGTGGTCTCAGATTTGGTTTGGAAACCTACAACGAGTTGTAAAATACAAATGCGTTGTAGAAAGAATTGCACCTCCAAGTCTTCTATTTCAATGTATTTTGATATGAAAACGTGCAGTCCCTATGTTTGTCTAAAAAGATAAACAGTGAAAGCTATATTTAGAAGCTTTTTAATATATCATAGTTTGTTAATGACAGCTTAATATGCATACACAGAGTTGAAAATTTTCTAAAATGAAGTCTATGTGAAATTATTGTATCTGTCTACTGGATGTATTTAATTGTTTTTGACTTGCATCAGTATATATGGCAGTAGATAATGTTGACATTCATTCGAGGGTGCACATACACATGCATATCAGTTCCTTCCCCTTCCCCCTCTCACCACCCTTGCTGTATTTTTTCAGCATCAGATTCATATATCTATCTTATAAGACTTATAGAGTTATCATGTACTTACATAAAGAGATTGAAATATAGGCCAAAGAGCACATAAAACATTTAAGACAATTTTACTAAGGGATTCTTTCAGGTACATTTTTCACATTGGTTTGTAGTATATTTTATTGTTTTTCTTTCTCTTTTTTCTTATAATGCATCTTTTACATACACAAAAGAGAAACCATGTGATATTTCAGCTTGTGCATTTTAGAGTTACCTCACGTAACATCATGGTTTCAAGTTATATCCATTTTCTTATAAATGACTCAAGTTTATTCTTCATAATGGCAGAGTAGTCTACCATTATGTAGGAATACATTTTTTTAACCATTCATCTGTTGACAGATGTATAAGCTATTTCCAACATTTAGCTATTATAAATTGTGCTGCTATAAATATGGGTATACATACATCACTGTGGTATGATATGATATGATGTCTTTAACTCTTTGGGGTACATACCTAGCTACTCAATACGGAATTTCTAGTTTTTATTTTTTTGTCATCTCCATAGTGTTTTCCACTGTGGTTCTATCAGTTTGTTATCCCATCAACAATGGAGAAGGGTCCTTTTCTCGCCACTGAATAGTCAGCATTTGTTATTAATTTCTTAACGATAACAGTTCTTTCTGAAGTGACATGGAATCTCAGTGGGAATTTTTTTTTCATTTCTCAAATGGTCAGTGATGTTGAACATTCTTACTTATATTTATTGACCATTTTGATTCTAGATTAGTACATTGTGAGAGATAAGGGTCTAAGTCTAACCTTTGGCATATGGATAGCCGGTTTTCCCAGCAGCATTTGTTAAGGAGGATATCTTTCTTCCAGCAAGAGATTTGGTCCCTTTGTCAAAAATAACATAACTAAATGTTACTGGTGTTTTTTCTTTATCTTCTATTCTATGATCCATGAGTTTTGTTTTTTTTCCTCGATACCATGCTGTTTTTTTCACTATAGCTTTGTAATACAACTTGAGGTCTGGGATTGTGATGCCTGTTTGCATTGCCTTTGTTATCAAGAACTGATTTTGCTATTCTAGGTCTCCAGTGGGTCCATATGAATTTTAGGACTTGCTTCTCAGAAAATGATGTTATTGGTGTTTTGATTAGGATCATGTGAAATCTGTGTAGCAGTTTTAGAGGTATGGCCATTTTGACTATATTTGCTTTGCCTTTCCAAGAACACAAGATATTTTCCATTTTCTTATAGCATTGACAAATTTTAAAACTGAAAACATAAAACCTGAATCTTTTGAATTTCTAGAAAAAAGCTGTAGTAAGTTAAATAGTGGCTCACAGAAACACAATGGCAGCATACTAAATGTTAAAAATTGTATTGCCTTAATTGAACTAAGACAATAGATATGATTAAATAATGTTTATTGAAATGAAGTGGTCATTTTGGATTAGATAGCGCATCTCTAAATCCAGTTACAAAAGTTCTGCATCACATGGGGTACACTGAGAAACAGAAAAAGAGTTATTGCTACCAGGGGGAAGAGTTGAAAATGAGAGACACAAGCCCCCGCACCTCCTGGAGTTTTTTCAAGCTAGAAGAAACAAGCAAGGGCTTCCTCCTAAAGCCTTCCAAGGAAAAGTGTCCTTAGTATCACCATGATTTTAGTTTTCTAGCCTTTGTAGGAATAAAAGAATAAATTCTAAGCAATCACCTTAGTGATAATTTGTTACATTACCTAAGGAAACCAATACAGTATAGTAGGACAATTAAATCCCCAGAATCAGTGATTATTTTGTGGATGATTAGAGATCCCTCAGTAATCCTCTCAATTTTCTCTTCTCAATTTTTCATATGGTACTTGATCAGTAGACTAAAATGAACTAAATGTTAACTGGAAAATTTGTCTCTTTCTGTAAAAGAAAACTATATATACATATGAATACACAGGTATGCATATTGTAATATTCTAAGGATTAAACTTAGAAATTTATAAATAATAATAATTAGAATTTCAAAAAATAGCAGTTTAAAATGTATGAAATATATATTTATTTATGTTTTTGGAAAATCTGACCCATAGCTCAATGAAAATAATATTCAGTGACAAGAATATGAGTGGGATAAAGGGAAGGAGAAGTAATAAGCCTGTATGCATAGACACACTTTGTCTTCTTGTGGAGGAAATTCCCAGAGATGTCCACACAGATTTCCCTCATACATCATTATCCAGAGCTCAGTTATAAGCTCATCTCTAGACTTCTACACAACACATGTAACTGACTTGTCTGGGGACTATTACACTGCATGCGTGTAAAACTAGGGCTATTTTAGAAGAGATCAAATGAAGCAGATGGTAGCTAGACAATTAACAATGTCTACCTTAGGAGTGAAATGCTGGAGAAAGTGTACTTGTATGAAAATATGATAGGAAGTAAAAATGTTGACATAAACTGATTTTATAGACAGTCATCTACTAATTTTAAAAATGTGTAAATTATAAATTGACAATTGACAAATTACAGAATTGTCTTACATTCTGTATATTACACAAGTCTTATTGTAAATTACTCCTTCCTTTCAAAAACAGAAGATACAAGAAAGAAGTATCTGTTTTAAATTACTTATAAGTACACTTATTATTAGTTTCATGATTTTAAAAAGAATTATTGAAAATGAAAACAAATATACTATCCATAATAATGTATTTTTGTCTCAGTTCTGACTTGGAATTGTTTAAGAAAAACATATTTTCTAATGCAGGTAAATACGATTTTTTAAGCATACAAGTGAATTTTTTGTAACCACAGAGGCCAAGAGGAAAACTATTATTTGTTATATATTATTTAAACAGTAATAAGTCACAAAGCAAACTCCACCAACCTAACTTCAATTATTTTAAGAAATATCAATCCACACTGATAGTCACTTTAAAATCTTTATGCCAACATTAATTCCACAGAATGTTAATGGATGAATCTACAGAGGTCCTGTCATAAGACTTGATGTTCTAAACTGATTCAAAATAGATCCATTTGTGGTCAGTTTAACTTCGAGGAAGAGCCAGAAAACATATGGTGCCAGACACAGAGAATAAGGTAGATGAGGACACATCTTAATGTTCTGACAAAATTGCTTTTTCAACGCATAGAACCAACCAGCAAAATTCACTGTACTTTTGATCACATTACATAAAAACACTCACAAAAGAGGATTTCCAGGACTGCATTAGAAAGTGCCAAAAAGGATAGATAATTTTATTGAAAGGGAGTGGGAGTATATTGAGAGGGGTTAATGCCAATATGACTTTAATATAAATTTACTTTAATTTCAACATTTAGTGTATTGTTTGATAATCTGATACCACATAACAGATTAAATTTTCAGAAACATGTTGTGGAGAAACTTCAAATGTTTTCACCATTTGAGAAAATGTAGAAAAGGAAACTTCATAATCTGATCTAATACGTTCAACAATATCTGCCCTCAAACTTTTTAAAAATTGTATCTGTTACAGATTGCTGAAGTATTCAAAAGTGTAAAATAAAATAGTGCTGTATTTATGTTCCATTTATCTTTGATAGTATTTCTTGTATTATAAGGAATTAAAATTGCACTGGATATGGACTAAAACAATTGTGCAAACTTTTAAAAGAATGTTTATGAAGTCTAAGATCCAGAACAGGGTATCAAATGCTTTTACTCATTAAATAAATGTTAGTGCAAGAAAATTCTATTTGATTTTGCCTTAAATATTAAATTTTCCCACATTTGAGAACAAATTGTTTCTCTAACCTAGTCAACTTCATTTGATCTGAGTAAAAACCTAGTACTTTTATCATTAACATAATCAGATAATCAATAACTTCATTAATTATTATTAACTTCATTAATGATAATTTCATTAATTAATTCCTTTTTTATGCTTTTATCATTTCTTGATTGAACTGAGATTTCCTGTTTATCCTATGTTCTGTTGATAAAAAATAAAAAACAAAAACATCTGAACTTCAGATATTCATGAAAAATTGAACAAGTGTGGTTTTGCCTCTTTACAGGAAAATAACAAATTTTAATGTTCCTAGTAATGATTTTCTGTAATAAATAAAAATGTTTTGGCTTCATTTGACAAAGCTCTTCTGTGTTGAATGTGATGATAATGATGAATATGCTGGGACCTTTGGGAGTCAAATAAAAATGAATCTTATAAACATTTATAAGCTATTACAATAAGTGTGAAAATGCTAAATCAGTTATCATCTGCAATCATGCATAATATGCAAACTATGCACCAGAAGTACAAAGGAGAGAACCATTAGCCTTGTACAGTATAAAGAAAAGCTTCAAAGAAATGACATGGGGCTTAACTGACAAGTGAGGAATACAAATTTTGTATTCAGGAACTTGAGAATGGGTCAAGTAATGTAGAGCCAACATTTCGTGTAGAGTTAGCTAAAAACACGTGTGTGATGTTTCTAGCTTGCACTTTGTGTAGTAAATTTCATGGAATTGTATTAGAGGAAAGTAGCAGAGTTGAGGAGGGCACACGAGACAAACCATTGCATGGAGGTGTTTGTCCTTCTTGTATAGGTAAATCAAAAATCACTTCGAAGATGTTAACTTTAGCATCATGGGAATGAAAAGAGTGAAAGATAAAGTTAAAATATATGCTGTACTAAATAAATTTAAACACAATCTTAGCCATAATCCTTAGGAGCAATGTACCCTAGCATACATTTGCTGTTTATATATTACAACTATGGATTACATAAACAAATGTCAAAAAGATACATAATCTTTGGGGTGTTCTTTGGGGATCTGTGATCAGCTGATCTCACAACTGTACTATTTGGGAAAGGTAATGCTGTCTGCAGTCATATTTTCTTTCTCACTTTACCATTCATATCCTCTGCCACATATATCCTTTTATCAAATTAATCTGATTCCACTATTTCTTATAGAACTTCCACTTTTCCATGCTGTGCTACACTTTTGTGCATTCTAGATTGTTATCTCTACATTTAAGCCCTTGTCTTAGTTACTTTTTACTAGTTGCTGAGACAAAATACCTGACACCCAAATTTAGGGAAGGAAAGGTTTATTTCTTACAGTTTCTCAGGAGTTTTAGTCCATACTTAGTTGGCTCCAAGGCAGCATGGCCTGGCCAGGCTACCGGTCATGATGGCCGCAACCGCAAATGCACTGGCAAGAGAGAGAGGGAGGAAGCGCAGGAGGAAGACCTGCCTCCTTTACACTGTATCTCAGTTCCACCCCTGGGCGGGTGCAGCACTCACATCACCAGTCCCAGTGCTACACAACAACCCTATCACAAGCAAGTGTCAGACTTAGCCCCATCAAAAGTATATGAGGACTTGGGGGTACATAGTATTACCCAATACAGCCATTATTTAACAAAGAGCCTGTAGTGGTTTGTGAAGAGTAGAGAAACAGAGATATTTTCAATATCTTATAATGGCAAGATTTTTTTGTAGTAGTAGTGGAGAATGAACCAAAGCTTCTCACTGAACTACACATGCAGGCCTCCCACCATTTTGTCCTTGAAATTTTTATTTTGAGACAAGGTCACGCTACATTGCTAAATTTCCCAAGTTGGGATCTAACTTTAGATCCTCCTGTCTGAACCTCAGATAGTGCTGGGCTTATAGAAGTCCACCCTAACTTGAGCTTATTCATTGTTTTTAAATATATATAAGGAAAAAGAATCCACTGCTACAATCAAATTTTAATGAGCTATTTATCTTTGTCTCACTCTAAATCTTTACTGGGATGCTGACAGGTTAATATACCTTCTATAAATTTCTAGATTGAGACTGAAGGTTAGCTAAGGACATTTGTCTGTCATTTTATGCTTGCCTACATTCAAGCATCAATTGATCTTTGTTAATATAGATTCACAGTAGCTGCTTTTAGCTAAAAGTACTTATGAAAATCTGAAATATGAGACAGGTATTCTTTTGTCAAGAGGAGTTAAGAGTGGATAGAAACCGGTGGATAGCTATAGATTTTAGGGCTTCCTTAATGGTAAAATTATGTTTATACATTTAATAAGCACATTTGCACAAGTGTAATTTAACAATGATAATGCTGTAACATGTGACTTTACTCCTTGACAAAGTTATAAAATTAGAGAGAAATGAATCAAAATGTGAAGACATGATTTTTCCTTATAGCAAATAACACTTAGCTGTTTTCCTCATTTATATAATTTTAGTACCACAAAATTTATAAATAAAGCTATAAAGAGAAAAACAATAACATTAAGTTGAGGATTCCAGGACTCTGATTTGTGTGCGTATATGTGTGTGTGTGTGAAGGCACCACAAGAAAAATGTGATTTACTCGTCCCAGGTCTATGCAGCCATGATTACACTGAAGCCATTAAAAATAAACATAGAAATAACTATCTAAAAAAGGTGAAAGGAATTTCTCTCAAGTCTCTGAAACATCTGTGTTTGCTATTCCCCCTATCTTTTCATTCTGGCTAGATATGCACCATTCCACTTAAAAACCCTTAAAGATTTGCCCAATGCTGAGCAATCACTGAATACTACTGGAGTGTGCTTTATTCTCAAATCTGTGCAAAATAAAAGTAAACTAAAAGTAAACTATGACTTACCATTGGGTTTAAAAAGTTCTGAGTACTCCTGTAACTTTGAATGAATTCCTTCAACTATGATTGTCAGGGTTTTATTTGTAAAATGTGATGAAAATAATACTACTTACCTCAAGGGGCTCTTGTGAAAATTAAATGAGAAAATGTGTTTAATGTGCCTGAGACATTTCTTGGGACTTAGTTTTATTTATTTATTTATTTATTTATTTATTTATCTATTTACTAGTAATTCTTAATTTAAACTGTCTTGGTATACTGAAGGTCTAAAATAAGGTCAAGTAAGAAACATCTAGGAAGAAACAAAGTAATGGCCTAAAATTGCAGGAGTCCAATTCCTTCTTACACAATTTTCTTACTATGCTTCTTATTCTTCTTACTTTTCACTTTAAATATTGACACATCGCAGTCATTCATATTTTATGTGACAGTTATCAAAATCCAGTTACTGTCAGAGGATGTTGAATAATCAGTATATTTTAATAATCAGTGCATTTTAATACTGAACATTGAGTACACTAATAGTGATTTATGAAAAATGCAACAAATTATAATTGATAGGATCAAAATAAAAATCTATCTCATCATAATATTTGTTTTTATTATAATGCATAATTAACAGAATAAATAAAATGCAAATATTCTTACTATAACAATGAAACAAAATGATAGACTGAGTTTTAAAGGAGCAAATGGTAGGGCTATTGTTTAAATAAACAAGCTTTAAGAAAAATCAAAAACTTAAGTCAAAGCACATGTATGTCTATTAACATTCAGCAAAACTACAAGTTTAAAACAAGGTAATATACAGAAACAATGGAAAGTTGCTTTATTTATAAAAGTCACAGATTTTAATTTCTATGTTGCCCCTATTTGTTTTATATTACAATACTTCAGCATCTAAAATCCAATGTCTTTTGGCTTATCTTTGTTCCCATCTTGAATGGGAATTTCACTAATTAGTGTTTGAACTATCCTCATTTGAAATAAAATCTGGGGGAGAAGTTGCTGCAGAGAAGGGTGTGTAGTTAGCCAAGTAACTCCTATCAGAATCAGGAAAGGACTATTGAAAGATGTCATCTATTGTCATCTCATTTTTTTAAATATATTTGATTGTAGAAATTTTCTGTCCTCCATGAAATGAGGAGGTTTGACTTACAAGATTCAAATCCTAAGCACAAATATTTTATGAATTTTCTAATGTTTTATTAATGGACCATAATATTATAAAAGTATGTTATAAGATTGCAATTTTAACAAATTGCTCAGCAGGCTATTTGTGAACATTGGGAAGTTAGATCAAGGGCTTTTTAGAGTTCATTTAAAAAAGACAGATTCTGTTGTCTAAATTAGCCATAATTTCAACTATAGTCCACTATAAAGAATTGTATTCTCCTTAAGCTTTCAAATCAAATAATATTATTTGTAAATGCAACAGAATTTAAGATGAAAGTGTTTGCTTATGTTTTTATTGACATAATAAGGCGATCTAAGGTGCAAAACTACCCACATACATTGAAAGCTAAAATACGTACCAAAAAATTCTGACCCTTATATTTTAAATTTTAATATACATATACACACAGACACGCACAGATGTACACACACACACACACACACACACGCACACAGAGGCTGTGTTTGAATGTTTTCCTCAAGGGCTCCCAGGCACTACTGAGTGATGGTAGCAGCATTAGGAAATAGAACTCATAGAAAAAAAATAGCTCATTAAAAGAAATACTGGGACCTCGGCCTCCTCCTCTTTCTCTTCCCTCCTGGTTACCATAGAGTGAGAATAGGCCACTCAAAGAAATAGGCCTAAGAGTCTGGGGAACAAAATGTCTAAAACCTTGACACAAAATAGCCTTTCTTCCTTTTAAGGTAATTAACTCAGATATTTTGTCACAGAGAGAGAAAGCTAACACAGTACCTATCTATTTATATCCTTCCACAGGCACTTATTACTTTGTATCATTAATCACTCACAGATATAATGTAACAGTTGTATTTCAGAGTAAATTTGTTAATTTTATTTTGATATCATAGAAGTGGCATAATGAAATGCTTTGAAAACTTCAGCAGCCTAGTATATCTATTATAGTAACATACATACTTTTTCAAGAATTGTGCTTTGTGATCCTTAAGTAAACCCAAGGAGAAATTGTTCTACAAGTGAAAAATTATTTCAATAGGAAAACTTATTTTTTATTTTTATGGAAAAATAATAAATCAGTCTTCCACTTTGCAAATGAAATTGAAATTTATCAATACTTTTTGTATTATGTTGCAGGCACATTCCTCCACTTCAGATACTTCGGCAATTTTTTAAAAAAAAAATTATGCTATTTCTCAATGGACTTATAAATTCATTTATTTCTCAATGGATTTATAAATTTCCTTGAAGCCTTATGTAGACTCAAGGAGAGCTAAACTAATGGTTTAATAGTCCACAAAAACACAGCCCTTTGAATTTTTCTCCAAGAATATTTTGTACTTTGAATTAAAATCCATCATTAACTAATGTACTCTAGTTTACAGATAACACCCCTAATATAATGATGACAAACACTATTGCTGTGAATAGGTCTGACTTTTGAAATGCTACTTCTGTATGTAAAGCATCATTTTGATCGTAGTTTTACTTGCAATGATAGCTGTTTTTGTTGGTTTCATTTATTTCTGGTTATAGAGTGGTGTTCAAAGTGCCTTGAAAAGAGAACCTGTATCATCAAACAACTTCAGACAACACAAGAGAGATTAAACATTAATAAATGTCAATATAAGATCATATTCACATGGAGATACGAAAACGGTAGAGCAATGGTCTTTCATGGAGCACATTTCCCTTGGAATTAATAAAGGTTTCAAGACATAAATTAGTTCCTGTGAGAACAAATTATTATTTAAAAAAGCAAGTCTCGTCCCCTAAATCTCCTTGCTTCCTGCCTTGCCATACAATCTGTCACTGTTGCTCATAGCCATCATGCTATCACACAGGGGGACTATACCCCTGAACTCACAGAACTGAGAAGAAAGCAAATCTCTTTTATTTATAAAGTATGCAGCCTCAGTTATTTTGTTATGGTAACAAAATTGACGATGCCTAATTCAAAAGATTATAGTCAAATTTGTGATATGAAAGTATAAATGTATCTCTTCATGTGTTTTATATGTGATAGTAGGAGAGCATGAATATAAAAAAGCTTCTTAAAATTTAATACTTTGTATCCTCTACGTATCATATTATAACAATATTAATTTTTCTACTTTTTGCTATCCTTTCAGAATATTAAATAGTATAGTCTGGAAAAAAATGAAAATGATTTTCATTTTATTTTGTCTCTCCTTTCAAAGTATAGTACGAGTTAATTTTGCAATTTTTTTGTAGCCCCAAAATACAGTTTACATTTTAAACTAAATAGCAAGAATAGCCTAGATCTTTCTTTCCCATGGTATCACACTAATATCACAAAATTTTTTGTGTATTAACTTTTTAGAACCTGAATACTCTGAGGAATCATAGAATTGATTACCTGTGAGTTATCTTCTATTACAAGTATCCTTACTCCTACAGGGGCTTCTGCTATCTATTTGAACATCTATATTTAAAACCATATTTTAACTGAATGACAGAAGAAAAGTTTGTTGGGGAATCATTTTTGATACTGTTTCTTGAATGGAGTCTTTGTGGTCACTGAAAAGATGAAATGTTTAGGAATAACTTTTCATCTCCGTTAAAACTTACAGTTTAAGTAAGCAAAGACAGGCAGAAAGAGAAAAATACATGTATTTAAATCTTTTTCTAGGTAGAAGTGGTTGAATGATGAATTGAGTCCATTGAAACTAATAGAGACAGCACTACAAAGAGAAACACTAACTCAACTTGCCATTACTCATGTATGCATGCCTAAGTATTTTAGAATATTTGTCAATAACACTTTGGAATGTTTGCTATTAACAAAAAACATCTGGAGAAGCAAAGCGAGTCTATGCTTTGGGTTTCAAGACATAAATTAGTTCCTGTGAGAACAAATTATTATAAAAAAAGGCAAGTCTGGTCCCCTAAATCTCCTTGCTTCCTGTCTTGCCATACAATCTGTCACTGTTGCTCATAGCCATCATGGTATCAGACAGGCAGACTATACTCCTGAACTCACCGAACTGAGAAGAAAGCAAATCTCTTTTATTTATAAAGTACTCAGCCTCAGTTATTTTGTTACGGTTATTTTGTTATGCCATGAAGTAAAAGCAGCAGCAATTCAAATAACCAAATATTTGAGTATATATCTTTTAAGATCTCTTTACACAGCATTCATGAAATAATTGTAACCATTAATATCAATGCTTTCAGTCTTATTGAGAATACTCTAGTTAAAATTATTGATGCATTAAAAATAGTTAATTTGCTATATGTAAACAGGGCTTAAGATATCAGACTTCATAAACCAAGAACTATGAACAATGAAAGTTTATATCCCACCAGAAATGGTTTGAGTTTAGCTACAAACAATTTGATTTGTTTTCATTTCAAAATCAGTAATATTGTCTTTTGTTTTACAATCATAAGGAAATATTTTGGGGTAATTATATGAGATTTTTTGATTGAATGACTAAAGATTGTAGGACAAAATCCAATAATAATCCATCAAAAAATATCAAGAGCATTTTTCAAAAGTCATGACGCTGACTGTGATAAAAGTCTTTATAAAGAGGTGGTTTCAAGGTACCTATAAGTAAGTCACCAATCTGCAGACTTATAAAAAAATTACTTCTAAATATTTTTACTGAGTGACTCCCTCAAATATCATAACCAGGCATAACTACATAATTCTAGGATATTAACCTAGAATTTCATATGGTTATCTACATACTCATTGGAAATATTTAAGCTTTCATAAATGAATACCTTGAAAGTATAGCACATGATACAGTATTGGTGCTCTATTAAATACAAGAAGAGAACAACTTTAAAAACTGTAAATTGTACCTCCATTTGAGTGTAATATTTCTTTATGTGTCATATAACACATCACCTATATATAAAGGAAACCATTAACAACTCTCATTATTTATTGGCTAAAACTAAGTATGATCTGATGCTACAGGGTGACAATGATGTAGTTTGTGGTGAGATTTTCTGGGAAGCTAATAAAACTTAATTACTAGTTAAGTTGAAGGTGTGTCAGCTCAGTTGGCTCCTTCAGGGTCCAGGAATGGACTCCCTGACAATGAGTTCAGATGATATTAATATTATTATTATTATTATTAATTCTTAAGAGTTTCACATTTAAGCCCCACAAAACTTGGCATAGCTTCTAGATCCTTCATACCCTTTGTGAAAAATGAACTTAATATTTTGCTAAAAGGAGTAATGCAGCAAGTCGAGCATGGTGGTCGGTGCCTATAATCCAGCACTCTAGGAGACTGAAGCAGCAGAATTACAAATTCAAACATAGCTTAAGCAAAAACTCAGTGACTTAGCAAGAATTAACGTCAAAACAAAAACTAAAAATCAAGAAAGGTGTTGTGCCGTAGAGCAGCTCAGTGCACAAGCCCTAGGCTCAACCCCCAGTCCCACAAACACACAAAGGAAGAAAAGGAACCAATGATTACAATGGTACAGCAAAGCACTGCAAAAAGCAAAGCAAAGTAAAACAAAAGAAAAACCTAAATCTGTGTTTTCAAACAAGCTTGTTACTAAAGAGCTACATGAACCTTAAGTTATTCTCAGTTGCCTCATTCTTGTTAAAATTTAGATTTTGCAATAGATATTCTCGTGTAGTCTCTCTAGCTTATTTCTTTGTCAGCACAAACTTTTATTGTGATTGCCTTAGCACTCCATTACCACATGCACATTGGTTTGGAAACTACTAGGGCTTAAAGAATTGTCTATTAATAAATTCAATGTGCATTTTAAATAGAGACATAGAAGATTTCTGTGGTCACTGAGGTTGAATAAATCTATAAAACTGTTAAAATATGAAATTAAATCATATCCCCAGAGAAATTTAGAAAACCAAAGCAAGCAATAAATTAACATTCAATAGTGGAATATCAGGAAATGAAATAGTCAGCTTTCTTTAGTTGATTTAATATTTTCTCTTCTCTGTTAAAAGTTCTTTCTGTGTGATTTACTTGAATGAATATATTGTCCTCATATTTCCTAAAAATCACATCTGCTGACTTTTTAATTCAGTAAGAAAGGGTAGTGTGGTTCACACATTTTTATGTGTGATTTGGGCTAACTTTAAGTAAATAGGGCAATTTTGCACAACAAATTACCCCCGAATAAATATATGATTATTGAATTTAAACTTCCAATTTAAATACAATCCCTGAGTATAATTTTAGAAATTCTACTATGTATTCTTGTGTCTCTGGCATTAGGGATTCAAAATGGCAAAGAATATTTGTCTTACTTTAAAATACTTTTATGAGATAATCCAATATTATCAAAACCCAATAAAACTTGTGGTTGGGTAGCCAAATTTGTAAACTTCATACAATTTGAATTTCACGCATTCTGTTCCTTTAGTTAAAAATATCCTTCTCTTCCTGAATTTGTGTATTAATCTCTCATAGTCCACTCTGGACATCATCTCTCTTTCCTAATCGCCATTCTGACTGAACCAATGTATTTGCAACACCCTTGCTCACTTGTAGAATAATTCTTGATTTTATTTACATACCAATTTATCTATTCATGTATAAGATCCTTGAGAAGATATCTTTTTTCATTTTATTGTTTTATCATGAAGTTTTAATGTAATCGATCATGAAATTTTAATGTTCATTAAGTGGAGTGACTGAATCAATGACATTTGCATTTAAATTTTCAGCATATTTAATTTTCCTAATATTGCTAGAATTCTTTATAATTTAATCCTATTCACATCTCAATATACTATTGAAAAAGTGATATAATTATAGACATTCATTAAATAGATGATATATCCAATTAAAAATAAATGCTGGCTGTTTCATAAAATAGATTTCAAACACAACCAATTTGAGATAGGTATAAAATTTGAGTAACGGTTTCTTTCAATCAGGCTGCAAATTTTACTCCAGATTTTCCAGCATATAACTCATAAAGCAAAGCTTATATAGTTAACACCAATTATAATGTTCTTGGAATAAAAACTGATCTATGCCTCTGCAAGGTAACATTAATATTGTGATTTAGATCAAATTGGTGTCTCTCAACACTTCTCTTGAAGAGAAAACTACTGAATTTAAAGCTAATTTCTAGTTTCAAGGTCCATTTTTCTAGTAAATATTTCATAGGCTTTCAGAACCTTAAATCACAGTATTGTAAAAGAAATTCTTTCTACTCAATGCAAAATTTCTGAACACTATTACAAAATACAGTTTTCTGTGTTCTTTAATAGATACGAAGGTTGACAGAACTTTCTTAGTGATTCAGACAAGGGATATCTATGGATTGCAGAGAAATTATGTGAAAGATTCATTATCTACTCTATGATATGAAACCTTACTTTTGACAATAAGTAATAGATTAAACAAAAATTTGTAATAAACAGGGCACAAATTCTCTGAAAAGATTTTTTTTATGAATCTTTGCAGCTAGTTTACAGAAGTAGTGTATGTGATTAGTGCACACACATGGAAGCAAGCATTCTTTCTTATTCAACTTTGCCTTGGCACTTAATCAGACTCCTAGCAATAAAAAGGCACCAAAACGTTTATTTGAACAAGAACATAACTCAGAGACAGCAGGGAATATCTGAACTAAGAATTAAACAGCTAACAGGACATTTTCTCTCACAGAAAACTATACAATGTAACTTTTTCATATTTAGATTTTATCAATTAGAGTGTATAAAGTTACACTGTGTTGAGAAGTAACTTCTTTTTTACCTCTTTCTCTTCCTCTTTTTCTCTTTTTTCTTTCTTTTCTTCCTTTCCTTACCCCCATCTCTCCCCAAAACCCTCCCTCTCCATTTCTATATTGCAAAGACTACTCACAGTGATTCTATAATATTACATAGAGGAGTTGACTAAATACAAATTTCAAAATAGCCCTTGAAATTGTATATGTATAGGGATATACTTATATCTTTATTACATCTTTATAAGTAATACGAAATATAGTATTTTTGACTTTCTGTTTATTCAAAAATGTAAAGTGTAAATGAAGATGATTGAATCAGCTATTGTTCCCTAGAGAAACATTTAATATAGAAAATGTATATTGGTTATACAAAGAATTACAAGGCAGGTGTATAGTGGTTGCCTCCAGAGTCACGGCTGGAAGAAAGAAAAAGGGCCATCTGTGTGCTGGAAAACAGAAGATTCAGTAAGCAAGTCAAAGGTCTGAAGCTCCCTTCAGAGTCCCTTGAGAGTCTGAGTCCACATACGGAGGCTGAAGAGTCCATGCTGGAAGCTGGGAAGTGGACCACCAAAGGTGACGGTGAAGACAAGCTCCTCAGAAGAAGCAAAAGTGACTTTCTTCTTTCCTTTTCTATTCCATCCATGCTACAAGCCTATTGTTTGGTGTTCCTCACCTTCAAGGCGGGTCTTTCCTCTTCAGAAAGTCCATCAGGAGAGGCATCCAGAGCTGTGCTAAATTAATCTGCTAGGCATTTCTTATTCAAGTTGACATCTCAATTAACTATCATGGTGAGAAAGCCATCTACTCTGAAAGTTTGTTTTCATGTACTATAACTTGGTCAGAATTCTACTTATTTTATTGGTCAGAAGGAAAGAAAAACTGGGGTGAGTATTCATATTTGTTTTGCAAATTAGAGTATATGATCTAAGCATGTTTATGTCAGTGTGTATTAGGACTATCCAAATCTTTTTAAGTGGGTGGATTCCTATGTTCGTTTTTGCCAAAGAATTCCACTAATGAGTACCACATTAGGACTCTCCAGAGGGACAGAATCAGTAAATTATTTATAGAAAATTATGCAAGGGGATTTATCATGTAGGCCTTCAAAGTCAGATGTGTGAGAGTCCTTGATAGCTACCCGAGGATTAGAGAGCCTGATCATCCAGCAGCTGCTCAGCCCAATGAGGTGGAAGCCACAGAACAGGAGGTACCAAGGAGGATGTATTAGGCCAAGGTCAAAGGTGGGGAAGCTCACTCGAGAGTCTCTGGTATGATTCTCCTTTAGGAGGCTGAAGAAACTTGAGAACAATATCCAAAGGTAATGGAACCAAAAGATATAATTTCATTTGTTCTGACTTGATATTTTTTCTTCATTCATATTCTATTCACCTTACAGCCTATTGGTTGGTGTCACAGCTAAGATAGTCCTTCTTTCCTCAGTTCAGTACATCTCCACATACACACCAAGAAGTTTGTTACACTAGTCTGCTAGATATTTCTTAATTCAATCACACGGCCCATCATAATTAACTGTCACAACTACTTTACTGATTTTACAAGAAATCTGTGAACACACAATTTCTCCTCTAAATTACATGGCGGTAGAAGGAAAGTTTTTGATCCTAACAATAGAACATTTATTCAGTTTTAAAGCTCTTTTTTCCTCCATTCCTGCATTTTGCAAATCTCTCATTTGTGAAAAGGTATTTTGAGGCTCATCTCCATGCTGAGATTGACAGAACAATGTCTGAAGATGTCTTTTTTCTCATGTCATAGTTGAGAAATTGGTGGCCTAGCATTACTTAAGTAAAAGCCTTTGCCTGTTAAGTTTAAAGCATACATTTATTATTTTCTAGTTTCTAAGACTGCTACTAAAAAACCTGATAATCTTCCTATTTTATTTGACGTTAGTGTTTCTTAGCTGGCATTTATTGCTTCTCATTCAATGTTCCTTGTTCGTGTTAGCTTAGGTTTTGTTGTTTTCCCATTATGGAAGATACCATGATTGTTTCTTCATCTTTGATATTATGAAATATCATCAGATCAACTGAAATTGTTCTGTATTTATTCATCTCTTTCTGGTTGCTTTCTGGGCCACTCATTTTAGATTACATATTTTGTATTTTAGAAAAATTCTTTCAGAATATTTATTTTCTTTCTCATTGTCTCGCTAGTCTTCTAAAATGGCTATGATATCAAACTTCCTGATGGTTAAGTTTGTCTCTTATCTATTTTATCTTAAGGTTAGTTTATATTCTCCTTACTAATTTTAAAAAGATTGCATCAATTTTATATTTTTCAATAATTTATTTACTACTTAATTGGAGCAACCATTTTACATTTTAGGAGACAGTCCCACTTTTTCTTTTCTTTTTGTACAGCTATTTGTTTTGAAGGTTAATATATAATGACATCAATTTGAGGGTATCAGATACAAATATGTTCTTGTGATGTTTCAAACTCTATCAGAAAATAAATTAAACCTGTTTTTTCATAAAATATTTCATGTATGCATATATCATTACCTCTTTCTTCATAGCTTTCAAATATCTTAGAAGTCATACATCAATAGCATTAAGCAACAAGTACTTGGAACTCTTTATGGATAGATGATATGAATGATTTGAACATATTAAGAACAGTGTTCTATAAAGGTAAATATTTATTCAACATAAGGAAAGTTTTGTTTTGTTTGTCGTACCATTCCAACGTCATAAAAACTGCTTCCTTAAAAATTACAATCATAGCTCTTTCAGTATTTTTTCTACTTTTACTCTCAGCAGATTTAGAGATACTTAAATAGGCATAGTACAGACTATCTATTCACCTGTCTATTCACCTACTTACCTACCTACCTTGTATATGTGCATCTATTTCTAACTTTATCTAAATCAATATCTAAACTTCAAATCAATTATTTTGGTGCAAACATTCCTCAAAATCATTTTATAGGAATCTTCACAGTCAATCATGTATGCTATTAATTTTATTGGGACCTTCAATAATGAAATGGTGTGGGTGTGTGAGTGCTTTTATCTTTTGTTTTGTGTGTGTTACTTGGTACAGTAGGTATTTCTTGATAAACATGAAATTATATTCATAAGTAAAATATTATTATTGTATACCTTTATTTTGAAAACAATGTTATATTAGAAAAAATAACTTTTAAATCACAGAAGCTTTGATTAGTAGCCCTGGACTTCTTTACCAGCAAAAGTTGACTATGTTGCTCATAACTTTGGTATCTTTAAAATAGCAATAATACTACTTGTATTATAGGGTCATTCTAAGTATGTAATCAGGTAGCACATGGACAATGGATATTGACCATTTTCTCCCATTATCCCAGTATCTGACCACTTCTTTTATTTTGATAATACATGCACATATGAAAGTTCATTGGACTTAGGGTTTTTCTTTTACTGTAAATGCCAGTAAGTCAGATTACCTATTTTCCTACCCCTGAAAAATCTATGGCCAATAAATCACAGACATAAGTTGTCATCACCATAAATTATACAATGACTTCTTATATAAATTGCCCAAATGATAAGGAACAAAAATAAAGATTTAATTAAGTTGATAACACATACACTTTAATGTTCATAGTTAAGAAAATTAAAATAGCACACGTAGATGGAAAATTCTTGTATATCTGAGGCTAATCTTATATATACAGTAAGAGGACTACTCAAACAAAAAATGACAAACTATTTTAATAGCAATTTCTCAGTAGAAGAGAAATGAATTACAGTGAGCACATGAAAAAGGCCTCAACAAAATTATTAGCAGCCTCAGTGAAACAGAGCTTCAAATATACTAGGATGATTAGAATGAATATAGTAAGTATTGGCAACCATTTGGAGAATGGCACCATGTGTTGCTCAGTGAATAGAAAATGATGCAGGCATTTTGCAAAACAACTAGACATTTCCTCCAAAATTGAATTATACAGTTATTGTATACATATTTCCAAGTGTTATTTTAATGATTATATGCAAAATATAATGTGGCAAAGACTAACAGTGGAATATCATTCAGTCATAAAAGAAAGGAAATCCTAAGTCATTACATCTCAGATGATCCTTGTAAACATGTGACATGATAAAAATACATATACGAAAGACCACAGTTTGTATGATTCTGTTTATATGGAATATCTACACTAGAAAAATTCACAAAGACACAAAGTAGATTAGTTGTGAAGGAGGATGTGGCAACCATGATTAGCTGTGAGTAGACACAGATTTCCTTTTCAGGATAATAAAAATGTTCTGAAATTTGATAATGGCAATAGTTACTTAACTCTATGAAAAGATTCAAGCCCAGTAATTTATAAATTTTAAAAGTTAATTTTAAAGTATCTGAATTAAATTTAAATAGACAACAAACTTCATTAAATTAGAAAATCTCTACTATATATTTCACATGAAGTTTAGTACCTGACATGTATGATATCCATAATAAAACCATTATAGTAATGTTTATCAAGTTCTCCATAAATGACTTCATTAGAAACAGTGTATTGTAGTAGTATCTTACTTAACTTTATGAAATACAAAATGTGAGAACAATATAATTTGTAGATATGTGTACTTGGAAACATAAATGATAGATTAAAAATGTGTACTATATTGGGAAAGCTGTGGTCTTAATTATTTAATTCTTCAATCAGATATATGACTCCCTGGATATCACAGACTTAACAAGCATATAATTTACATGCTATTATATCTAGCAGAAGGAACTTCATTTACCGACAGCTATGAAATAGTTTTAAGTACATAATTATCATTAGAAATTAAAGAACTTGTTTGAATCATAACATATAAAGCAAAAGGGAAAACAACCCTATGTATGTCAAAATACTTTTGAGTCTTATTTTTCTATTACCATTAGTATTATTATTACTATTATTGAATTGAGTCCTTAGTACTTTTTCCAGGCTGGTCTTCAACTCCTGAACTCAAGTGAACCTTCTTTCTCAGCAACTCACGTTACTCACCATCTCGCACTTGGTCAGGCACTTATGCTACTGAGCAAAATCCCCAGTCCTTCAGCAACTCATGTTGCTTTGAGTATGTAACAACATGCCTGACTTGTTTTGATTTTGTACATTTTACTTTATATAGTTCTTTTAATAATTTAAATATACAGTAAGGAAATATATGTCCAAAGTTGTAATCTTGTCCATGATACATAGGCACTGATTAACTATATTCAAATATAAAAGGAAATTTTAATTTCTAGATAGATAGAAAAGGAGCTCAGATAGTTGGCTGTACTCTAACCCCTTCCTGGCTGTTATACAGACAGGCCAGACAGTCATGGTGCATGTTGCAGCAACTAATACCAAAACTGTTAATACGTTTGAGACAAACATAAGTCAGTTGTGACTTCCTGAGAGATAGAATTTCAAAACACTAATTTGGGAGTGCATAGACTGAAGGAAAACTTGATTTGTGCTCCATTCACAACTACTCCATATTGTTTTCTTAAGAAAAGTTACTACTTCTCCACACTGCTAGGCAGAGAGATATCAGGGCCAGTG
Organism: Dasyprocta punctata; assembly: GCA_004363535.1. NCBI lineage: Eukaryota > Metazoa > Chordata > Mammalia > Rodentia > Dasyproctidae > Dasyprocta > Dasyprocta punctata. The sequence goes on from RJWM01003428.1 coordinate 102,500, forward strand.
AAGAATTTTCCAGTACTGCTTTGTTATATCAAGGAGATATCTGAGCCCGACTTGGATAAGCAACTACAAATAGCAAATGCAGACAGTTTCACTGGTCTTGAATATTGCCTTCAGATATTAAGAACCAGCTTTAAAATTTTGACTTCTCATTTGAAGAAAAAAATCTCAAGAGAACATTTTGGTAAATATTTATAAATAAATTTGAATCTCTCAGTGCTGTATTTTAGGAATAACAGCAGGTAAGTTGAATAAAGTCATTTCAGAGAGTCAAGACTTCAAGCCCTGGTGTTATTCACTACAAATTTTTGACTATGTAGAAAGATAGAAGTGTATCATATGAGATTATAGATACATGGCATGAAATCTACGGTGAATGTAGATTAAAGATCATTTGAAACCCTAGGTAGGTAGTAAACTCATTGGGAAGGGTTAAAATAAAAATAAAAAACAGCATTGAAAAGATGAAATGGATTAAATAAAGAAATATCAGCACTGATGCAACAGAAATTCTTGGAAGACACAAGAAGGTAAATTAAAGAGCATTAACCACATTGGAGGGAAAGGAATCTGAGGACAAGGATATTTATTGTATTTGGGTGCAACCCGTAATGCTAACAGCCTGTGATTCAACAAATTGTGTAAGAATAAGACTCTTCTTAGAGGAAGTACTCTGACTCATAAGAGAAAACAGAACACAGAAGTGTAACCTGCGTGTTTATGAATCTGACTTTGACTGATTATATCGTGGACTACTGTCTAAATCAAGGGCAGCTTTCTATTTACAGGGCTTTGACAGCCATTCACAATATACTTTGAGATGAGAATTGTTCTGGGAAGTATGTTTTATGCTATGATTTTGCTACTAATCTAATCTTCTCAGATCTTGAGGACACACAGAAGAGCATTTAAAAGAAAGCAAGTCAGAAAATATAAAAACAGAAAAAGCCAGTGACATGAAATAAGAAGGTGACATGATCTACTTGGTAATGAAATGAAACAGAAGTATCAATAAAAATGAAAAAGGATTACATATGAATATAGTGAACTACTGAGTAGAGTTGCTATTGTCCAAAGCCTGTGGAAAACATTGCATTATATTTCAGATGTTTGGACACTTGCCTTGTTTACTTTTCTGCACTACCTCCCTTTCACGTGGACAATTACAGTGCACTCAGAGACACACTAAGAGGAATGACTTAAGACAACCACCTTTGCTGTCTTGCTCAGAACTGAGGCCAAAGAGTTTCACAAGATTTGAGGCAAACTATTGCTCTATAAACTATAAAACAATTTAATAATATTCTAAATGTATACAAAGCATTTAATCACTCATATGGCATATTTCAGGTCTTTGAAAATAATGTTTCACTTCTAACAATTCCTGTGATGCAAACTACATATTCAAAAGCTTATTCTTCAATAAATTTCTTCATTGTTTTAAATGAAAACACAATTTTTGAAGTGACTTTAGTAATTATTAAAACTAGTAGATCTTTTAAATTGATTTAATAACCTTGAATTGGTGATAAGTCAAGAAACTGAGATTACGTGCTGGCTCTCAAGTATGGAAATACAAAGTAAATTTGAGACTCACATGCCAAATTGTATGAATCCAATTATAATTCCCCATATTTCTCTATAGTGGAAAACAGATGAATCCTATTATATTGCCTCATGGTGTCACCTGACATGTTACTCTTGTTCACAGATTTTTCAAGGTGGACTCAACTATGTTAAAAAAATACGTAAGCTTGTCTATCCATCACTAGGAAGGGTATCTAACTTTTACTTCTCTGGGCTATGGTACTTTTTTTTTTCCAAATAGGTGACTTACAGACTGAAAACTTGGAGGACAACTTCAGGACCACTCACTTTGCTGTCTTTAATATATCTCTCTTAACAGTTTAAGTAACATTTGTCAACACAAGAAATTATCAAGAACTTTCAAGAGAAAGTATGTGTGAAATAACCCCACAATAACTTTTGGCCTTGGTATTAAATGTCAATATACATTTATATTATCAAAAAAGTTGCTAATACTAATATCAGTAATGTAAGATATCTTACCTAGACCATGTCTATGTGTAGACATTGGTGGTAAGACAGTCCAAGTCTTGGTTTTGGGATTGTAGCATTCAACAGTGTTCAATGTCTTCAAGCCATCTCGACCTCCGATTACAAAAAGTTTGTCATCAATAACAGCCACACCAAACTGCAACCTCCTGCCGTTCATCATTCCTGCCTGGATCCATAAATTTGTTCTGAGGTCGTACTTCTCTATGGTTGTAGCTCCTGATAAAACATAAAATCAAACAGTCACCAACTGCTGCTAAACCAACGTACAACCTGCCTAAGGCAGTGTACAAATTAGGATGTGAAAACACTCTTGTCACATTCATTTTTCTTTAAAGAAAAGAGTGGCAGACAAACAAAGGGAGCAGTAATTCACCCACTTGATTTTCTCTTCCCAGAAGACACTAATGATCAAAACAGGCACAAATACTCAGCTTGTTCGAATAACATAATTGTCTCATGTTAAACTATTGATTCAATGGAAACACTGTTGGGCATGACACAATGTTGTCAGTAGATTTTAAAATTTCTCTGTACCACTGTTTGCTGTTTAAATAAACATAGTGCAATCCCAGCTTGAAAAAATTTATTATGGCCAGCTTTCTTTCCCTTTCTTTCTTTCTTTCTTTCTCTTTTCTTTTTTTTTTTTTTTCTTTTGTCTATTTGAGACAGGGTTTCACTATGCAGTCAGGCTGACCTTGAACTCAGTTTGTAGCCCAGGCTGGTCTCGAACTCAGCTTCTCAAGGGCTGGGATTACAGGTGTGCACCACCATGCCCGGCTATGATGGCTTTTTTAAAGAAAAAACTATTTCCACTAGCTGTATAATTTATGGATGTTAAGATATTTGACTAAAATATTAGCAGTTTCTCCTTAAATTTGTCTTAGGCTTTAAATGCATGAAGTCAAATATAAGAGGTTTAAGCAAATATTTACTCTCTTTCTTAACTTTGTTGAATGACATGAAGTACAGCTCAGTAGAATTTAGAGATATAAAATGTACCATCCTTACCAATCATGTTTCAGCCTCTAATTAAGTAATCTATCATTACTTAACATTTTAAAATTATAAATTTGCAAAATATGATTACTCTGAGTAATAAAACATAATTTGAAAGAGGAGATAAGCTAAATTTCTCGTGAGACTTGTTTTAACTGATTACTTCTCAATTTACATAGAAAATGTCTGCCTAGAATTAGTTTGCTAAAGTTTACATGACTATAATATATATAATAAAATGCTGCAGTATTTGATCTATCTGATCAGATTCACAGTCGTCTATTTTTCACCAAAGTGAATGGACAGTTTTGTGTGTTTTCACTAAAGCACAATGTATATGTTTTACTTGAAATGTAATAAAAATTGCAAATCTAGAAAAATATTCCTCATGGGACTCTTATTTTTTAGAGCCTAACAATCAGTGAACTAAATAAATATAAGCATCTTGGTTATCAGACGTTTTGCTGATTGAAAAAAGTGATATAATTCATGCTGAATTTTTATTCAATGGTAACAAAACAATGATACCATACTTAGCACAATTAAATCTGCTTTTTGATTTAAATGGAAGTATAAATTATTTTTATCTGATCTTGAAGTGTTATGAAATGATTATTATACTAAGGCTAACAATAAACTGTCAAGTTCAAAACTATTTGTTTAGTACCTTGTATGTAACATTTTAAGCAAATCTGCTTAGTTTTATGTGCTAATGTACTTACTATATTTTGTACTGAATATTTTACTTCACCTTGTAAAAATCTGAATTTCAAAATGAATTATATTGCTGAATATTTTCAAAGTAATTTGAATTTTCCAAGGCAAGTCAATAGCACTGCTATTATATGTATGCCTAACTAAAAATTTAAAAATGACACACAGGTACTTTTCTCTTGTGGTTAACTATTAACAAATGATGAAAGATGAAAAAGTGTAGCCTAATTCTTGTAAACTCAATACATTAGGTTCATATTTTGCACCTGTGAGTGGACAAAAATGTATTTGAACAACTGCATTTACTTTATTCAAATCCTTGCTTGAAAGGTTAGCAGAAACTTTGAGGTGCAGTTGTGCTCCTCAGAGGAAACCTTAAAGAATGGATGAAGTTAATGATTACTGAGCAGCCAAAGGAAATGTTTATTCATAAGGGAAAAGCAAGGACTTAATGTTAATTGCAAAGCCTTATCCAAACAAGCTAGATAATTCATACATCTCAACACACGACAGAATTTTTTACTTTTACACTTTTCCTTAACTTCAGTTTTCCAAGGTAACCTATTCACTTATTCTAAAATTGCTATAGCAGAAATAGGTGCTTATGCCTTTCTTCATCATTTCAAAACAGAAGCTGCATTAACTTTTTTTGACTGCTTTCAAAAGTCATCTGAAACCTGGTGGCGTAAATAGCTCATGAGGAATTTTTTGTATTTGTAGCTTTTCCTTATATGAACCTAGTACAAATGGTCTTTTTCTCATTCAGTCATGAAGTGTTGCAAATATTTTAAGTAATTTTAACAGGTACAAAGGTAAGTATATACTTCCCCTTTTGCAATAAATGTGCTAATATTAATATTATTTTAGAATCATTCACACCAGTGTACTTTATTAGTGCTCCCCATGAATCTTGACAAAGCAGCAGCTCTAATAAAAAAAAAAGAAGAAGAAGAAGAAGAACCATGACAGTGGTTATACAATCAATGTAGAGACTATCCAGAGGAAAATATTAAGATACTGAACATGCAGTTACTCTAGTAGTAAAACACACTGGCTATCTTAAACTCCTGTAAAGTGCAAGAATGACTTTAAATTTCAGGTCTAAAAGACATTTACAATGCTGCTGCCATTGGGCATTCTACTTTAGTTTTGCCATGCTTTCAAACTTATTAAGAGGCATATATTTTTACATTTGGAATATTCAAAGGTAAATGCTTGCAATGAGATTATAAAATTTAGGTATATTACAGCAAATTCATGGCCACATCTAGTCCTGTAGGATTACTCTTAGGAGTTGTTAGATCTGTTTATACACTAGACTATTTGTGTCAAAGCATTTTGAAGATTGCATTATTTGTTGCAGTGTACTTTTTGTCTTTCAATGAGCTATTAATTTGTATTGCAATAATACTATTTTGAAAAATATATACTATACCTTTATAAAATCTAAAGCAATTTGTGACACAATATAACATAATTATTTCATTCAAAGGGAAATCTTATTCTTGGTATATAAAAATTACAAAATGAAATGATAGCTATTTTTAGGCTATATGTTATAAAATTATGCATGCATTTTATATACTTCATCATTGATTTAATGTTGCCTAGATGCATAATAATAAATTACAATTTTGTATTTAAAGTAATCCTTAGAATTAAGGAAAATTTCTGTAAAAATAGTCATAATAACAAGAAAAAATCTTTAAATACAGATATGAATCTTTATTTTCCAGGTAATTTTAAAATGTTTTATAATTGTCATAATAATTTCATGTGTCAGATATAAAAGGAAAACATTTTATATCATTCCCTAATTTTAAAATTTTGAAATAGTAATAAACCGATACATCCCATGCCGAATTTTGAAATAGATGTATAATTTTTTAAATGCAGAATTCTGCTTAATGTAGTAAAATTCATTGAAATCAGAAAGTATAAAAGAATTATGGCTGTGCCTCACAGCCAAAGGAAAGAAAAATATGGGACAAATGTTATATTATTTTCATTACATGTAGTAATCTATATCAATAAATTAAAAATATTATGTTTAAAATATTAGAAAAATAGAAGATATAAAGAGCTAGGCATATCAGAAAAGCAAAATGATAAAATTTCTGTATGAAAATGATCTAGGTTTCAAAGAGGAGTACGTATTAATAGCAGTATCATGGAACTGAATAAAAATAAACTCTGCAAGTGGCAGTAATAATTGGAGAAAAAATTAAAATGTTACTGAGAGATATTATTTTGAATGAAAGGTAAAAAAGATCATTGATTGTGGAAATTGTTTATATATCATCATATTTAATATATTAACGATATTTCACAAGGTGTATATAAAATTATACAAGCATTACACTGAAAATTCAACTATATAATATTATTTTATCTCTAATACAGTTGAGCATTATTGGGAAATTACCATACATTAAAAGGTATAGCTATAGATGTTTTGTTTTTAATTATTAATTAACTTGGGACGTAAGATCAATTTTATTATCAAGGTGCATAAACGTGGGTCTGTTAGAACATTTTTAGGATATTTCTATTGATGAATCATTCATTTTAATTGCATGAGTTTTCTTATATTAAACAATGAGTACTTCACAGGAAAAAATCACAAAAATAAAGTATTGAGTTTTTAATATTTATTGTGTGCTTATAAAAAAGCTACAAAATTTTCAACATCGACTGTTTTTTGGTGTACTATAGTTAAAAAAGAACAACACAGGCAAATTCTTGTATGAACTACAATGCAAATACCAATAGAACTCTACCACAAAAACTGTCACAGCCAAGGCATTCTTCGTACATGATAACTGCATGTTCCATGCACACATCTGGTGTACACTGACAGCACATGTGCTTAGCCTGCCTTTCCTGGGTAACAGTCTTGTCACCTCTCTTCTCTTCCAGGTTTGTCAGGAGCTTCCTACTATATTATAGAGCTTTCACATAGCAGGGAAATAAGTTATCAATAAAATAAAATATCAGATATGGAATGAGTGTTTAGAATAGATATCAACATTTTCACATCAACTGTTTCCTTCCTTACAAAACCTAAAAGATAGCATCAAAAATAAAAGTCTATGTTAATGACAATGCAAACACAAACAAAAGTCTACCTTTGCTTCAACCACCACACCCAACATAGTATTCACACATAACAAATGCATGTTCATAGACAAGTATTGCTTACACTGATAACATGTATATTTTGTTTTACTGTACTTGTAGGGCGCACTTGACATCTTTTTTTTGGCTCCTTGTTGTCATAGTAGATCTTCGTGATGCTGCTCCTGTCTATTCACCTGCCATCTCACCAGCGTGCTAAACAATATTTTGCTTAGTTTCCTGGGCAGAACCATTTTATTTTTCCTCTGCTGTAAATGATTTCTTAGGAACTCTATCTAGTCCAAATCGTCTAACAAATTTTTTCCATGATATTTTGCACTTGTTAGTTTCTTTGTAAACAATCAAAGTATTTATGTCACACATGCTTAGGACTGAGTAAAACACAACTACTGATCCACGCTTTGTGTTTCAAATGTTATCATAGTTTCTCCATAACTCACCAACATCTAATCCATGTTCAGCTTTGTAGTAGAAGGTTTCCACCTTGGGGTTCCATTTTGTGGAGGTTTCCTTATCAATACATCTATTGTGGCTCAATGTTGATATCTGCAGTACCAGTTTGTTTTTCTTTGCCATATATGAGACCAATATTATATCTTTCTGAAAGCCAGGGATTGTACTATATAATCCTGTGTTTTGAATTTGCAACTTTTCGTTTGTGATTTCTGCTTTGTTGCTGTGTACATTTCTTGCACTTGTCAACTTGTCCTCTGTAACATCACATGGAAATCAGTAGACCAATTGTTCAAAGTCATATTCCCATTAGTTTGGGAGATGGGAGCAAAAAGTCTGTTCACATCATTTGGTTTATTACTATATCAATAAGGACCTGATGACTAAATTTCAGGATAAATGTTTAAACTGAATGTGTGTATCTTTGCATCTACCAGGCCATAAGTTTTTATGCCTTATTTTGATCCATTGTTTTCAATAAGGAATTTCTGCTAAGTACCGCAGATCTATGAACGCCTTCAGTTCAGCTAGTGAGGTATCAAAATAAATACACTTGAGTAGCTGGGCATGGTGGGACACACCTGTAATTCCAGCATTTGAGAGGTTAAGGCAGGAAGATCATTGAAAGTTTGAGACAAGCCTGTGGTACAAAGTGAGTTCAAGGTCAACTTGCTTATGTGTTTTGATGGCTAAAATAATTTGCCACAAATCAACCAAACCCTTGTTCTTTGTAGTAGTATTGAGACACCCTATGTCCCATGTCTTGGTCACTTTTCTCATTGGTGAGACACAATACCCAACACTTTCAACTTAAGGAATGAGAGGATTATTTTGATTCATGGTTTCACTCCATGTTTGGCTAGCTCTGAGGCAGAAAATGGCATAACAGAAAGAGGAAAAAGTGGAGCAAAAGCAGATAATTCCTTGGGAACGAGAAAGCAGACACAACGGAGGTAACCTGGAGGGAGCTATATCCATCCAGGTCACTCCCTGCTTACCTGGTTCTTCACTCCACGCCCCGGCTTCCTAATAGCAAGTCTCCTATAATGTCCCCCTATTCTGATCCTCTTCTAAAAGCCTGCCCATGAGTGCATGAGGTTTTGGGGTGGGAGGCATTTTTCATTTAAACTATAAGACAGCAACAAAGAACTATGTAATACAGATTACAATTCTTGTAGCTCTTGTTACAAATGTGGCTACTGGTGAATGGAAACAAACAAACAAAAAAGAGATGAGTGTCAAAGACTACTAGTTTCTAATATTCCTGATTGCATGAAAAAATACAGTCTTTCCAGATCTGTGACAAAAAATTACGAGGTTGCATTAATTTCTACCAATACTACAGACCTTTGGAAAAATTTTTTACTTTTTCATGAGTGAGTATGCATCTTCAAAAAGATATGCTTATTACAGTATCTTTGTGATCTGTGGGAGCTTATTTATTTCAAAATGAAGACTTGGGGGCTGGTGAAATAACTCAGCAGCACAGTACCTGCCTGACAAGTGTGAGGTCCTGAGTTTGATTCCCGATACAAAAAAAAAATTGAAGACTTGCATTAATACCATCTTAGGTGACAGAATGACTTCTAATCTTTTACTTGTCTTTAAATCTTTTACTTTTTATGCCTGAGAACTTTTGTTATAGAATTAACAGAATTAATTCAGGTGAACTCTAGGAAGTTTTTATGTCTTTCCCGAACTATAGTCACATACTGGAAGATTAAGATCAAGAAATCATGAAACATAAAAACACATACAGCCTTATTCTCCTATGAGTCTACAAAAATAAATGTAGTATAGAAAATCACTTACTGTACATTCACAGGGAGATTGATCAAAAATAATCCTTTGGGTACTCAAGAATTTCTAATTATCATGGGCATTTTTACATAAAACAGTAATTCCTTATAAATCTGCAGATTTCCTAAAAAGATCAATAGATTGTGTAATTGATGTGCCCCAAATCTTTCAATGACAGATTAAATTCAGTGCACTTTGTCATATAATTTTAATACCAAACCTTCCTTAGATTTGTGTCAGGAAGGTTTAGAGCTACGATAATAAAATTTCATTCTAAACTTTCATAAAAAAACTGACAGGTGATCCATTTTTCACCTAACAATATTTTTCCTACATAGAAAGAATATGGTTTTGCCTATTTTTTTTTGAATAAAGAATATGGCTTCAGGGGGCTGAAGGTGTCTTTTCTATAAATTCACTAGAGAGGACACAAATAATAATTTAATTTAACAGAGGGACTTCTTTCCTAACTCTAAACATTGTTAAGTACACTGGTAATGTAAATTTTTCTTCCCCTGAGGTTTTTGGGAAAGTATGGTTGGCCTCTAAATTTCTTTTTGTGACAACACTAAGTAGCTATCTATTCCAGAAGATGGTTTCTTGTGTTTGAAAAACAAACTCGGCTTTGATTGTCAAGAAGTTATACATGGGTTTGAGTTGTTTCTGTAGCTCTGTACAAACTGCTGACCTTGAACTGCTAATCTCCATGATACACTCTGAGTTCAAAGAAAAAGTACTGAAGTGGAACGGAAGTGACTGAATGGGATTACTGAGGCAGACATCCAGTAGAGCAATACTGAAAAGGGCAAAGGGCCAAAGCTAAGGTTTCTTTTAGTATGGTACTTGTCTTCAAAAAATGTCATATAGTATTTTAAAATTGTTTCAACTACATAATCGCAAATATGAAGAAATCCCTGACACAGAGCTATAACTGAATTATTTTCTTCACGGCATACCATGATTACTATTGAGCTAAATGTTTCCAAAAAGAATCCAATTTCCAAATTTCAGAATGAAGCTGCTGTGCTTTAAAGTTACTGAGAGTGTGGCTTCTTGAAACCAAAGTAGCAAAAATGGAACTAACATGGTTAATTTCACCTAGATATTTATTCTGCAGTTTTGCTTTTTACCAACAATGACAATGTCGAAAAAAGAGATAAATTCAGGACAAAAAGATACAGCTAACTCTATCGAATATCAAGAGAAAAATATCAAGCTTTCATCCATAAAATTAGATACTTTCTTAAGTCAAAATATATGCAAACTCAAAAATGTACTTAAATATGAAAATATAATGCTATTTGTACTATAATAAAATAATCATATATTCTTAAATTTTTTATACTTAAGCATTGTAGCTTTCTAGATCTTTATAATATTACCCATTATTAGTGACTTGTAAACATTTTCTTTAAGTTCACATTAAATTCTTAGATCTATCTTATCATACACTTGGCTGTTAATCAAATTAATGATTAATCTTTGCCTACAATGAAGTCATCAACAAAGAGGGGATGCAAATCTATAGAAATAATGGGTGCTTATAATTCTTGAACTGTCCACTCAGCTAATCACCACACAAAGGAACAGTCACCCTTCCTGTGAGCTTGACATGCCTGCGTACTCAGCATTTCTTTCACCAGGCTCCCTTTAGTGTTTACAGCTACCATGCCAAAGCGATAAACAGAACAATATAATTATACAATTTTCTTATGATGCTCTCAACTGTTTTCTAATAGAATATCAATTTGAATGATTCTCAGCTTTTAACTTGATTTATTCTTTCTTTGAATTTAAATCATCTGTTGTAAATGCTTTTATCAAAGGTAGAACAGCTCTCTGCTACCCTGTTGTAATTCTGTGCAGAGGAAAATGCACTGTAGCTGCTCTTTACAGAGAAGAGAGTTGCCTCTCTCAGAATCTTGATTCATCTCCAGTCAAATCACAAGAGAGCTGGTTCTTCATAGATATCCATCTGTAATTAAGTTCTTATGATGACCAACAGCCCCCTGTCCTGACCCTCTAGTTCTATTTGTCTTTATAGTGGCAAGACTTAACATCTTTCAAATATGACAATCTTTACTTTTTTGGTTCTGATA